>CAJQUW010004336.1:35000-118966 GCA_907163375.1 Prostheceraeus crozeri | reverse complement strand
CTTCGAGACAATCCAACATAAGCAAAGATACCAACAAGAAAGGCATAATGCATTACTTTCACTCTCACTAAATATGCAAAAAGCAGAAAGCAGTCCATGCCATTCATGTGATAGGATTAACTTACAGATAGCATCATAACAAGCAGACGCAAACATTCAAAAATGGTGACAAAATCAACTTGGACGGGAATGAATATCCTAGTCCTACTTGCGTAATTTACGCAATTTACAGCTAGTTGAAAGCAATTTCTGTTTTCTGCTGCGACATTATGTCGAACTTACAAAAAATGAGAGTGAAATATCAAGCTAGAGCGAATCCTCTTCCGGAAAGAAGCATTTGAATAAGTGGCATCAGCGGGAGATGACTATTCACCTTTTTACGGATTATACCACTCCGTACACCTCCGGCTGGTGTTCTGAAAATGTAGCAGCATGTAGGCGTTTGCGGTAGCAACATTAAAAAAATTGAAAATCAGTTCAAATGATCATCTTTAACATTTTCTTTTTGAACTATAGATGCATCTAAAGACAATGGGATGCAGCATGTGGTCCAAATTATCAACGCGCGACTTCGTTGAGTTGTATACCTGCATCATGTCAGGCTTTCCATCATGTGACTTGCAAATGCTTGGTAAGAGAAGTAGTAATGTACTTGCTCCTTTACCCTAAGAGAGAATCGCCATTGTTGCCACGATAAAAATAAATGGAAGAATATCTCTCTTCCAAGACCAACTTTCGCAACGACTGGAATTTCTCTACGATTCATAACGGTTCTCATACGATTCATCTACGTAAACGTATCATCAATAATATTATCAAC
The DNA here is from genome assembly GCA_907163375.1 of Prostheceraeus crozeri. Lineage (NCBI taxonomy): Eukaryota > Metazoa > Platyhelminthes > Polycladida > Euryleptidae > Prostheceraeus > Prostheceraeus crozeri. The sequence goes on along the minus strand of CAJQUW010004336.1, from coordinate 118,146 downwards.
ATAAATGAGGAAAGCTTCTTTTTCATCGACGGGGTAGATTCCACGTTTAGGTCCAGTTACCTCGGATGATGTTTTGAGATCTACAACGTCCTGAAGTAATGGAAGGCCTGTTCAGCCACTCCGTATGATTATAGCTGCGACATATACACAGTTATCAGTATCAGCCTCCTCCTCCTCACTGTCACTAGATGAAATGGTTATCAATCCAGCAGCATCGATGAACTCGTCGTCGTTGTCATTATAACTCCCGATTTCTTCGTTAGCCTATAGTCATCCAAAATGCCAGTCATGTCGCATTCCTGGTCTGTTTCTTCAGAAATATCGCCAAAAATAAGACATTAGCTTATAACTTTGCTTTTCGCGACATAGACAATTTGATAGACAGCCACAAGAACACAACGAACATGTGAACCTTACAGTGATGTGATTGACCAAACAAAAAAATCCGGAAAAAAGTTTTTGAAGGGGCCCATCCAAAAAAAATCAATCCAAAAAGGCAGGATTTCCTGATAAATCAGGAAAAATCACATCCCTGATTTTAGTTAAAGCCTGTCACATCGGCGGATCAATGAGCATACGCTGTCTCAGTCTGTGCATCGATTGTCCTCACACGTCACGTGCGCTGCATCTATCGAAGATGTGTGTGTTTTGCGTGAAAACAAAATTAAACTCAATCTACGATGACATCATCACGATGAATTTACTGAACGCATGAAATTTGAAACAGAAACTTTCACATGAAAAGCTTTCTTGAATTCGATCAACTCAAAGTTTCTAAGATGATTTTGATCTATGGAATCTAGCAAATTCAAAAGTTTCATGAAAATGTAATGCGTTACAATGATTCGTTGCAATCGTATTATAAATTCGAAAAAGGTTGGCAACTTTAGCAATACAGCTCAATTATTATTGGGCTTGTCAATTCATGCTGATAAATTTAGTTTTGAAGAGGCTGCATAGCTGCCGGCACGTGTAAGCTTAGTATTATTATATTTCTGTAGGAAGGCCCAATGGCGTACTTTCATTTGATCTTATGTAAGCCTAGAAGTGTCATTTTGCGTTCATAATGAATAATCAAAATAATCAATGTTAATAGGACTACAAGCCGTTTTGAAAGACTACCCTTATATAACTTGAATAATTTTCATGATTGAACATATTTCTGAATAAGCATCATATGCCTGCTGTAATTATCATATAATAAGTGATGAGCAAGTAATAGTGGATGCCACTCTTCCTGCTATGGCAGCTTCCTTAAATTACTATTGCTGTGCTCCCTTGACAAGGGTCTTCATTTCTTTAAAGGTTTGTGGCAGAATGTGGCACCTCTGTGATGCAGCTATGGTGCCATAAATAATGACAATTCTAGTGAGAAACGGTATGTTATCTATAAATTCACTTGCTCTTTGCATGATGATTTCTGATGTTTGCTTCCCTCTTCTCGTCTCCAAACGGGCCCTATCCATCGCAATCTGGGTTCTCTTGATTTTCCGACAGCACTTGCGACTTTTACACACTTTCTGATTTTCTCACTTGCTGAGTGTTCACGAAGCGATGTTCCTCCTATCCATCGAAGGACCCTCATCTCTTTGCTGTCAAGAGCTTTTTCACCGGCTCTCTTCATCGCCACTGCCTCACGCCCTTGCAGCAGTGCCAGTCAGACTATGCATTAATGCACCTTCACTTTAATCTTGTTCGGCACCCTCTTGCCACAAGCGACTCTACTGACTCCTCTCCATTTCTTCCATGTCACGCATTATCTCATTTTCTCTGCACAACCTCCTTGTAGTTCAATGATGGCTAGATATCAAAACCTCTCCACCTGCCTGATATCTTTGTTGTGAATATCCTTAGCATCATCCTTTCGGCCCCATCGTTGCTCGACGCTGTCACCTCAGTCTTCTGGCAGTTAACCTTGAGCCCCTTTACCTCCAGCACACTATGTCACTATTGCAGCCTTATCTGCAGCTCATATTTTGAGTTGGCAGTGATAGCAAAATCTTCAGTGAACAGCAGTTCGTCAGGTAGTCCTCTTCTGCTAGAGGGCCGATCCTTGATGCAGCCCTACTCCTATCTCAATCCGCTCCGGTGTGTAGCTCTTACCGTATTGACTCCCGACCACACGAACCAGATTCGCTGTCACAGCTCTCTGCCTTAGGGTAAGACCACATGACGAGCCGAGCTTTAAAGCTCAGAGTTGGAAGTGGGTCAACGAAACTTGACCCATGACCCACCTGACCCACGGTTTATATGACCCACGACCCACCTAACCCACAGGGTATCCTGAACCATGACCCACCTGACCCACATACTGCAAGGGTGAATGATGTGAATGCAATTTCCTTTTCTGGCATCATCTTTAGTTTCATTTTCATTTAAGATTGTAGGTCTATCTAGGTAGAGGACTCATACTATCAAAATTGTTGTTAAGATTTGTTATGAAGATTCAAGTGTATCAGATCACTTGTCACATGATAAATAGACGTGCAACCTCATCAAAATTATCTTATAATCAAATTTCATGCACCACAAATGCCTGAGGTTCTAAAAAAAATTTAAACGATTCTGTTTCTTGTTATAATTCCTGACTATCCTTTTTAGTGCTACCTATTTAACTCGTAGAGAGATGATTAGTTGAGTTGAGGGCCCAACAGACTAAATTTCAAATATTACATTTCTTAATCAAATGAAGTTAAAAAATATGATTACAGTAGGCCTAAATCATTTATTCATGCATTTTTTATGTTATCTCGTATACTACATGTGTGAAAATTGCACGATTACAAGATTATAATTCATGAATTGGCTTACAATGTACATATAGGATATGTACATACGTATATGAGTGGCGGCACATGTGCGAGTACGTTGTGATAACAATCAATATCGACATCATGTAAGTATTCGTATTTTTATTGATGCCAAATCAAATATCAATACGAAACTTTTTATTGATGCGAAGTGTCAAGAAATATCTCCTCTCAGACCTCTACCGTAATAAGACTGTGTGAAAGGAATAAGTCTATATCAATGACCGTCGCATGAATTAGCGTATTGCAGACTATCATGTATCGAATAAGCAATGAGATGCATGGAACATGTACGATGAGAAAGTAGATTGAACGGCTAAATGCTTTAGACATGAAGCATGTATATTATCAAGATATTCTTATCAATTACATATTTCAAAAAATATTTAGGTTCTGATCAATCTTTACCAGAGATTTATCATTCTAATCTCTACCAGAGAATATTTTCTACGAAAGACCAACAAAATCAAACGAAACAAGCAAAACGAAGGTCAGCTGGCATTGCAAGAAAATTTTCAAGATTAATAATACCTCTGAATACCTGACTTCTTTAGTAGCTGTATCTCTGAAATCAAGGTCACACATCATTGGGTATCGTCAAACATAACGACCGAGAATCGAGCGTACACAATTGTACTCAAACAACTTCTCTCCATCAACCAACATCTCTCAGTAGACAGCAGCAATTTTTTTCGTGCCTTTAATTTGTGTGAATTCCGCCCCCTTTCGAAACTGTACGAGGCTTCTGAAAGTCAATGGTGTTGCATATTTTGACTGTGTGCATCCATTACCCCTTTCAGTGACACTGACTCAATAATTTTTCATGAATGATAAGAATGCGAATAAGTAGGTAAACTATCTTTGAGATTGTCAAATCTATCATGGGTCAAACTGGTTGGAAGTGGGTCAACGAAGTCTGACCCACGCTAAATGTGACCCAACTTTTCGGAAAAACATGACCCATGACTCACGTGACGCACGCGATTTTGTGACCCACCTGACCCATGACCACGACCCACTTCCAAATCTGTTAAAGCTGGCAGCGACGTATAGCTTTGTCAAGCTTTGAGTTGTGAGAGTTTCGCGGCCACATAATGAGCCGTACATCTTGATTACCGCTCGCCACTCGTCAGAATTGTTGGTTTACTACGTCAGTTCTAAAGATAGATCATGCCACCGCTCGAGCTTTGAGCTGTGATAATTGAGAGTGAAATTACCGCAGCTCAAAGCTAGCTGTGACAAGCTGCCACAGCGCAGCTGGAGCTACGAGTGTGGCCTCTCCGATTGAAGCATACAAACATTTTCACAGCGCGGCTACAGTGCGGCTCAAAAGCTCGTCATGTGGCCTTACCCTTAGACACTAGAAAGCGAGCTCCCTTGCCTCTCGGTCATACGCCATTTCTATATCGATGTAGCCATGTACAAAATTTCGATTCCTTCTATAGTTTCCTCTTGCATTAGCCGTACAATGAAAAAGGGATGGATTGTTCGGCACCCACATTGTATCTCGTCAACTTCAGCCACTTTTCGCAACCTCCTTTCCGATATTCTCTCAAAAACTATCAGTCCGTATTCCAAAAGCTTGATACCCCTGCATTCTGCAGCACTTCCTTTGCTTTTCAAACTGGTGATAAGAGCGCTGATTTCCCAGTCTTTGGGTATGATTTCTTTATGTCGCACCTTGTTCCTCACTTCCAAACCAATCGATGTCCTCGTCTCCTAGTGCCACAAACACTTCGCTAGCTAGTTCTGTGTGGTCTGCAGTCTTCCATCATCCCTGGACGTTGTAGGCACTTCAACCCTGCACATTTCTTGTAGATCCTTTCTTTCATATTCAGAATTCAGTAATTCTTCAAAGTGTCCACCTCATCGCTCACACACATCTTCCTCCTAAATCGACAAGTTGCCATCTTTGTCTCTGATTGCTGGCTTTTGCGATACTGAATATCTCCTTCTCTCCCTCTGTGCTTCCAGTTCCAACTCTATACTCTGATACCAGCTCCTGGATGCCACTGTTCTTACTCTGGCAGCTTCTTTAAATTACTATCGCTGTGGTCTCTTGAGAAGGGTCTTCATTTCTTTGAAGGCTTTTGTTTTGTTCTGAACTACCTCCTGAGCTTCATCTGCCGACCACCATCCTTCTCTATCCATGGGTTTCTTGACATTTTTCCTCCGCATATTTTCATTACCTCCATTTTTCCATTTCCAATTACATTCAATTGGTTCCACGACTCTTCCACTGTCGCTGTTGAGGATCGGTTGCTTTTCTTTCTTAGAACCTCATAAGTGTCTTTTGATGCTGTCGCCTCATCATGAGGTCATGAATACTCACATGACGCAATTCTGAAGGAAAATAATTTATGAGAAAATCTTGAAGTACTTGTATTTTAAGTGATCATTCAAGAATAATTAACAGCTGTTTTCAAACAGTCACTACTTTTAAGCAATAAGGGGGCCACGGGTCGGGCTAGGCGTGTGTCGAAGCATTCGACGTGTTTCCTTCTCTGGTCACAGCAGTAGTTTGGTGATCAACGATAACAGAAATATTTAAGTCAATTTGAATGATTAAACTTGTCATTAACCTTTGGAATATCTTTAGTAGTAAAGCACATAAGATATATCACATCTTCTTCGAATGTAGTAAAAATCTCAAAGGAATGCAACGTTCAGAGGAAAATGCTAAAATTTGTTTCATTTTCTCTTCGAGGATATTAGGAACTAACGTTTCAGTCGTTTACTCAATATTTTATAGAAAGACATGCTAGTGGCTTTACTTTTAACACGACATTTGGCATCGGAGAAACCGGATGCCGGCCTTACCGCTTAAATTATTTAAATAAATGAGCAAATTTGTCACCAAGCAAGAAATTTCTTTGATTGAAGTCTTTTGAACACTCAGTTAAGCCAATTTAGCTTGACAATTGTTTAACTTATTAGTTATTGCATCTTGATTTGACATGATTTGATCACGATTTTATTCTAAAGTATAAAGTACAGTAGCATTATGACAAGTTGCTTCAAGACCACTACATAAAAAATGTAAACACAAATTCAGTGCATGCATGATCAGTCATAAAAGTCTCTCGCCGATCTTTTGAAATGAAGCAGAGATTTAACTATTGTAATTTCACTGGGCAGCCTATTCCAAAATAGAGCTGAGGAGGCAGAGAAGTGTCTATTTGCCACAGTTTTTAGGCGGAATCTTGGTATCTCAATTAATCTATTTGATGCCGAGCGCAGATGCGAGCCGTAATACCCGACAAAACAGAAATACAATAGTCCAACTTGGTGAACACCAGAGCAGTAACCAGAGATGATGCGAGACGACGTGTGATGGAAGGACGAACAGAGCATAGTTGTCTTAGGCTACCAAAACAGGAGGCAACTGTTTTCTATTTTCTAGACATGGGGCGAAATGACCATGTCGAATCCAATATAACTCCAAGACATCGAGAGATACATCTTTACGCATATTGGAAATTATTTTGGTCCATAATGACATTTATGTTCATTTTGACCTCACTAAATCGAACTGTGGTATAACTGAGACTCCCAAAAAAGGACCATCCTCTCTCTTCCCTCTTATAGACTACTTTCGTATTATACATGAGGATCCGGACTTTTACGGATGAAGACTCCTGCTAAAACATTTAGTTAAGAATTGACATTCACATGCAATTAGCGAGCTTTGCGGTAATTTTGTCTGTGATTGCTTTCTTGTAAGTCAACGGGTTTTGCAGGAAAATTTCCTTCTCTTGTTCAACGATGAACGAATATCTGACCATTGTGCGCAATAAAGTAACCCATGAACCATTATTCCGGGAGATGGACATTTCAGTAAAAAGTACCAAAAGTAAAATTCAAAAAGTAAAGAGACTGATCTTCGGCGTCCAGCGCCTTCGTTGGTCGATCTTACAGTAGCGTTACGGGCCAAGCAAGCCGTGTGAAGATATATGAAGAGTGATATTAAGAATTGTGATGTCTGTATGAATGCATGTCTAATTGTGAAGTCAGATTGTAGTGTGGCAGTTCATATTTCCTGTTTATTGTAGGTTTTAAGTATGTGATTGCTTTGGCTTCTGTTATTGTTGTGTCTCGTGTGTTGAACAGCTCTGGTGTCATCTGCTGACAGCTTATTGTTTGCCATTTCCAATAGCAAGCGATATACGAATTATCCATTCGAGAAGGAGCAAGTTGTCCAATTCTGTGACGTGCCATTTCGATATTAAGGCTACATATAACCCTTCCTTTCTAGGAAACCGAAGCGTGCGCAGATGAATCTAATTCTGTGGTTGTTTGTGTTGAAGTGATGATTTTCAGTCCATTTCATAAATAATGGCGCAAGGATTTTCAAACGTAATTTTCTTAATGAAATCAACATCTCATATGATACCTCATACTCCATAGCCCGTAGCAGGAACTCACACAGTTAACCGGATAATCGCGTGTAAATATAGGCGGTTCACCTTGGTTAACTGTGGCTAATTTTTTCACTAAGTTGGTTAATTCATTGCGGTTAGCCGCTGTTAGAACGATTTCTCTGTTACAAAATTTGCATACTGTATTGATATACTAAATACACCGCGTGTAGAATTATTTTCAAGTGCGCCGTTTGTAACTTCCCGTTTGCAATCATTTTACGCAGATTTAAAGTCACATTATGAAAGAGCTAGGTTGAGAAATATCACCTCTTGACTAAACCAGAGTTGCGGGCCTGTCTACGGGCCGTGGGCCTGCGTTCATAGCAAGCTTTCTAAAAAAGTAAGATCACTGATATTATATCTTTCACATTGATCAACGAAATACCAAAACTAAGTGAAGAAAAAATAGTGACGGAATTGCGGTACAATTGTTTGTGACTAAGGTATTACTGTTGTGACAAATGTGTTATTTTTCCGCGTTGCTTCAGTTACACTCTTAAAATCCACCAGTGGAATAACAACAAAGAAGAAATATTTCTTCTAGCAATGCAGTAAGTAAGTAATCGTATATTTTCCAAGTTACATTGAAAATCATAAAATTCAAATTATACGGCGAGTTAGAAAATATCAGGCGGAATATACACATAATTCAAGAAAACACAGATTCATAAATCAGCAAAAATATTGTTAATTGTGATCGACGTTGCAGGGGAAAAAGAGTTGCGACGGCGAGTCGTTCGTAAAATGTGTAGGAATCTACCTGAGCGGCCAGAATCAGGAGGGAAGAGAGTGTAATGGGTGGTTTTGATTGCACTGAATCGCAATCAGTAAAGGAATAGCCGAGTTAGTACGGCCAGAATGCAAGTCTGGAAGAACTGAGCAACTGCAGTCATTATGACAGATTATTTATGAACAAGACGTTAAATATTAGGGCCTATCGAGTAGTCTTCTATTATTACTTGAAAGAGAAACAAACAAAAGGAACAATATTCTATCAGGAACACGATGAACCCAAAATACATACGTCATCAGAGTTCGATACAGGGCGCAAAATCCTCAAAGCATGCAATCTCTGCGACACTCGTGTATTAACTGCGTCAAAATGTACATTGTACTATCTGAAGTGAAAATTACGACAAGTGAAAATTGCAAAATTATTTCCTCGACCACTTGGAGTTGAGGTACGACAGGTGGACGATGAGAAGGTGATTCGGGTATCCACCGCATATTGCACTTTCTGTAATTAAGGGACAGACCAGCAGCATCAGACCAATTCTTCATATGATTTTGCTCTTTAATTGGAAGTGAGAGACCATTCGGTTGAACGGGAATTACATCGGTACAGTCGTCGACGTAGTTAATGACAGTGCTCGAGGGATGCATGGGAGAAAGCGAACCAATGACAGTGTTCAAAAGGAAAGGTCCTGAGATAGAGCCTTGAGGATACCCACTAACAATGGGTAGTCTTGAGGAAGCACCATTGAATGACGTCCATAAAGAGACCGCATTTATTGTAGAGAGTTATATTCATGTCATAAATATGATAGAATTGAATTGCTTCTAAAAGAGCAAGGAAAGCTTTGACATCAGATGCGCGCAAGTCACAAATAATACAAACTCTACTGGCTGGTGGTAAGGAGCAATTGACTGAAGTGCGAAGGATTGTACGGTGATCGCTAGTGGCAATGGAGGGCCAGTTTCCGTGTGATATTGATCACTTACGACACATTTTCATACATAAAGCTAACTTGCTCATTAATATACCTAAGAGTATATTGTAGGCTACGCTTAAGGGTGCGTTGATCGATGACAATAATTATAGAATCGGGTCGAAATTAAAGTCTCTAAGCTCATCGATTAATCGCTCAGGTCTACTATTCCCATTATAAATACTTACCGAGACGAATTAATCGCTCTAGCTATGTACTTTTGTGAGGAGTTCCATTGTTGGTCATGCATTAGCTGTTGAGACTCTTTGCACTACGCGTTCATATGTCATACTGTTTCACAGAAAAAGGCCGCACGCAATTCTGGGTGTTACATCAAGCAATCAGGATCTAGCATCTTTTCATCGCAGATGTGTTGAAGAGAAAAATAGAGAAATAATTAGTGAAAATTGTTTGTTTCTAATTTCTAATTTCTTCATTCAATTACGAGTGATTGTACGCTTGATCCAGCACCTGCGAAGAACAGAAAGTTATTTACTTCAATACTTCAGTAATTCAACATTCAACTTCTAATGTTCCAAGGAATGTCCAGTGGTCGAACATATCGCCGCTGTCTCGATCTCCTTTTCTAACGATAAAAGTGTAGAAGCATAGTCGGATTCATTTTGTAATAAAAATAATGACTTTTGCTTTGAACTCCTGCATGAAGTATGAACGCACGTGCGACACATCCAATCGGACAAGAAAAATATGCGGTATATGCGTCTGCTGTCCAACACTGTCGTAGAACAATTTAATAATTTTTGCTGTGCAGCATCTACAGCAATACAGCAAATTCTCCTTTTCCTGTACTTACTGCACAGCACCAGTATAAACGAACCTCAAGCATGTCATGTGCCATTTTAGAAACTTTCAGTAAAATGTTGCACGCGTGAGAACGCGTCGTTCAAAGAGCGACCGGTGGAGTTAATGGATCTTAATGTTTAGCATGAAGATGACAAAGAGAAACATCTTCATTTGACTTATCAACTTTAAATACTTGACACACATTTTTTCTTCAGGCACACGGACAACTGCGTCATCGACAAAACGCACAGGTAATTGCCAGTATCAATGTCGTCTTTAGTAGCCTTCTCAACGACGTCCTTGTTGGTGATCGGAGCATCCTGAAGGGCATTCAAGATCAAGGCAGCAGCCAAATACATGCGTTAAAATGTATTTATCTCGATATCAAAAGCGCTGATATGCAAAATGAATGGCAAGTTCAGGATGCTTGTTAAATTGTGGATAAACACCTGTGACGATTTGAAGCGATCATCAGTGGGATTAGGAAGTCCCTTACTTTCTAAGTCGCTCTCTTCTTGTAATATCACATTCATTTGATTGCTAATCGCATTGCAACGGTATCTAAAGCATCTGTTGGCCTCATTTGGTCATCGTGCTGCTTGCATATCAGATGGAAAGACGACTGCTGAAGAGAATGTGGATGCCATCAGCAAAATTTATAATCACTTGAGCTACTAGGACATGTGTATTATTCATCAAACGTTTTTAACAAATAATGCCTCGGCATTCGCTGTCCAACAACCGACGTGACAGCTACAAGAGGAGCTCCTCTGATGAGTGTGCTACCTGCATCTAATGATAACCAAAATGCTGTGAAGGCAGGCAAAGAATGCAACATCTTGACGTACAATGTCGGAACAGTGAAAAAAGGACTATCGGACCTCCTCGGACGTCATCCCGAAGGGATGGCATTGACCCTTGCGAGCAGAGAACAACAAGTGAAAAACAGGTAATAAAAACTTATTCTTTCGGTCGGGAAATCGAAACAAGCGTGGAGTGCTGATCCACAAAACAATTAAAATAAGGTCCTAGAAGTCAATGCTATATCGGACAGAATTATCCATGTGAGAATGAAAGCAAATTCCCGAAAACCTAAACTTGATCCAAATTTAAGCACCAACTAGTTCACCCTGAATATGTTTATATCTTGTGCAAAAAATATCGAAGACGTTATGGACAACAAATTTAGTAAAAAGGAAATCACTGTTGCATGGTGATGCAAAGATTGGTGGGAGAGATGCTGTCAATTCGTTCACAGAATTCATGGGAAAGTTTGCAAATCACACAGAAAACAAGAGAGCTGAAGATTTACTGCCATACATAGAAAAGAAAAGTCGATACGCATGCAATACAAAATTCAGACATGAGTGGTCAAGAACTGGTACCTGATAGTCTCCTGACAGTTTCACATTTAACCAAATTGACTACAACTTTGGTCAAATCAACGTCTTGGAGTCGCTAAGTTACCCGAAGCAGAGTAGCGCCTACCAAGGTATTGACATTACGAGCATCAGGCTCTGTTGTGAGTAATCAACGAAAATATTCAAAAAATCCCCTTAGTTTGTTGCAGAAAGCATAAAAAAGAACAAGTTGGCCATTGAGACTGCTCTAGACTGAACACGCTAACAGAAACTTAATGGAAGAGAACGTGTTGATAACTAGCACTGCAAACAAGTAATAGATGAGAAGAAATACAGAAAACACCACAAAGCAATGATAACCTATGAAGAGACAAACTGATTTGATAAATCTCAAAGAAACTAAGAAAAGACAAAGACAATGGATAACAATGCGATGAAATCGATAAAAACATCAAACTAAATAAATCTAAAAATGCTTGCGAAACTATCCATTGTCAATTTCACCAGAAAGAGAATCACAGCCTGTTTACAGATCAATGATCCAAACGTAGCCGTTATCAGTGACCAAAACGGAATACTTAAAAACTTCAGCAAACTTTGAAGTGTCCGAAGCTATTCCTGCTCCTTCGTTTGAAAGTTGAAATGGCGGTAAAATCTAAGAAGTATTAAGATGAAGCACAGGCTGCATTGATGGAATACAAGGGGATATCTTCATGATTCTACCAACCTCCGCTATTGTAGTCTACCAGAAACTCTGTTTACAAGTCTAGGAAAGTGACCCTTTGCTAAACGATGGCGTGAATCAGTTGCAGCTCCCACACACAATAAGGGCACTCAAATAAAATGTTCATATCGGAAATTCATCACACTTTGTCTCCGGGTTAATGGATCAGATCAAAAGCAATTTTCGGTGACCCGACCCGGTCAGTGACTCACTTTTTCATGTTTGAGCATTTACTGTGCTTGAAGCTCTAGAGCAAGCTTGTAGAGTGTCATAAATAGGTAATGTACTAATGTTGTAATGTTATAATGTACTCTGTTATACAAAGTCTAAACTTATAAATTACTAGGTGATTGGAAAAGCAATTTATTTGTGTTCAGCGGCAGAAGACAAGTAGTGTTTCAGTGCGTAAAATCGCTTGCTGTAATGGAGTACATGACGGATTATCACTTGTCGACACAGCCATGAATAAGACGCCATGAGGGTGCGGCCTCTTCGGATACAGCTGTGCAGTCCCAGAGCAATCATTGAGTCTATGAGATGACAAAAAAATAGAAATCTTTGTTTATTCGCTACCTCATTTGTCAGTGCAGATATTTTCAGTAATTTCTTCTAAAATGTACCTTGGTATCAGTTAAAATGCATTACTCTTAAAAAGAGTAATATAGTCAAGCTTTATATCATCTTTTTGCAACATAGCTATAGATTACAAATCGAGACTGTGATGAAATAAATCTCTTCATTGTAGAGTTGACAAAACTAAGAAAATAAATTGGAATGCATAAAAATTATAATGTAAAGTGAGAGGGGGAAAGAGAGCACTAGTCTTGATGATTGGAAGACTTAATGAAGCACAACACAATCGCACAGGCGAATCACAACGCTCTTTCTCTCTTCGTTAATTCAAATTCCTGGCCACAATTCAAGTGATCAACTGCGTTCAGCCCGCTTCACAGTAGCATATTGAGGATTAGCTTCCAGAACATCTGTGACTGATGATGATTTGTATTTCCAAGCTTTAACATGACATTAAACATCGGACTGATCAAACATGGGCATTCCGAAGATTGCAAACAATGTAGCTAGCGGTGGGCGTAGCCACTGCAGAAATCGACTAATGATTGTGGGATGCATTGGAACACTGCGACAGTCTCCATGTAGATTTTCACTACCAATTCACAGACCTGAGCTATGAAGAGATGATGCTGTGATCTTTGCCTCAATGATCGACACCCCCGCTGATAAGCTGCGGAGAACTTGATTTATGAAGTTCTCCACTCAGACTGTATCAAATGGGTGATGATCAAATCACAATCGCTGTCCGATTTCCTTCAGCATCCTCCGAATACCTCCGAGCATACCGGTAATTTTTTAAAGGCAATTTTTGAAAAACGAAAAGTTTTGTCAATTCTTTGCAAAATTAAGCATTTTAATCATTCCAAATTACTTATAGACCATCGAGATAAAACACATATGGAATCACGACTAGCCCGCCAATTCATCCTTAATTAAATACTTGCCATATATGAATAACATCAATAGCACAGAAATACTGCCACAAGAGATTTATAGATATAATGTCAGTCATGTCCTGGATAAATGCATTTTATTTAACAATATTTGTCAAAAACCGTATCTTCCGTCTGTAAAATCCTTCGTTCTGAACCGATTTTTACGATTTTTTTCATCTTGATCCTTAGGATATCCTTTTTCGGTCGTTGTAATTTTTAAATAGAACTCAAATAAGGTTTTCTTTATGAAAAATTTAGCTCACGGCTGAAAAAATACCAAAAAACCAGTCTCCAGCATAGGTACTCTATCTTCGGGAAGAAATTTCGCTGTGATCTACTTAAATCATATATGTAAAGTTATGTATCATGTGAAAGCGCATGAACCGGACTTTCAACCAGACCATAATTCAAGATTGCATTTACATTTATTTGGGATTTTTCTTCAATTAGCCTTTGTCCCCAAAAATTGTCTTCTGACCGATGCACATTTCTCAATCTTAGAAATGATGTTTTTACTTTCTTTATACGACGAAATACATCATTTGTGTGTCTAGTTGTCGCATCAAAAGGGAAAAATCAACTATGGATCATCACAATTGAGCAATTGTGAATTTAAAACAATGACCTGTATTCTAGCGACCTGCCTTTTTGATTTTTCTCAAATGTGATGCTGAAACCACATTTTTATCCGGATGAAATCATGAAAACTCACAGCATTATCAAGAACCATAATGTAATCAAGCATGCGAAATGTTTTTGAAAAGACAATGATTGTTATTTTTAAAATCTTGTAAAACTGCCAAAATGTCCATCTGACCGAGACCACGAAATTATCGGTCAGGGTCAGAAATACATAGCAAAAATACAAAGCCTGTGCAAATACTCATTTGGGGTGGTCGCCACTGCGACTTTCGAATTCAGCGTGAAAAATTGATCATATATACAAATTTTCAAAGAAAACGAAGTGCAAAGTTGAAAAGACAAAAATTGCCCAAAATGTTATACAAAGTGGATTTACCCTGTATAAGCAGTGGATCCCATGCATGATATGGATATATTATCATGGCTCACGAAAGTTTTGATGTATTTGTAATTCAGATGTGCAGCTGTGGCACTTGTCCGGTACATAAATTTGTCTGGGTGTTCAAGATGAAAATGATGACAGAATGTAACGCTTACTAAGTTTTCATTGTAGCTGGTGACATCGCCAGCTATTCTGAAAGAAAATGACTGCATGTATTGGTTCTGCAGGTCTACTTCCAATGGAGTTTGATAAACAAAAGAAATGTGCGTGATGGTTTTGCAACAAATATTGATGAATTGCTGTAGAATGAGATGCAGTCCACCCAATACGGAAATTTATTATGAAAAGTATCATGATGCCATGACATAAATTTGCGCTCATGATGTTACTGATGATACAAGTACCATTTGGTGGCATTTTAGTAGTAGTAGTGAAGTGTATATATTTCATGAAAAATAAAAATCATTCAATACAAATGCTCATACAAAATAACGGGGAGTAAAGTGTGACATTTACATACAAATAAAGTTGCAGTTACTCAAGAGTTCAATCTCAGCGTTGGAAGGACATATTGAAGTCAAGACAAGCTTTTATAAAAAATCGTTGCTTCTTCTAGCGGTGCGAAAAGCGTCTATTGCAAAGTGTCTTGAAAAATGTAGACGACGAGGAACAATTTCTCTCAAAGGATGAAGTGGGTTTTCACATTTCAGCAAAAGATAACTTGCTGAACAGGTCATCAATATCGCACACTATGTTGCACTTACATTTGAATCCGCAGATAATATGGTGAGCACGTTTCGTAATGCGACGAATCTTAGATTGTACACTTTGAGTTCGGTGACAAAAAATGGGAGCAGCATAAGTTGACACAGATGAGATAATCGCGCTATATACGTACTTCAACAAGCTGACTTTTAGATAGATACGGTTTTAGTCGACGAATGACATAAAGTCTTTGTGAACATATTTTCGAAACTGATTCAAAATGCTCGTCCCAGCTTAAATTATCAGACCAGTTTATCAGACCAATTTTATGATACATTGATTATACCGGGTGTAGTGTTCGCGCCATTTGTGGTTCCAGTAGGACTCATTATGAGAGAACGACTTCCTTGATGCAAATTGAAGAGTGAAAGGATACCAGACGGATATATTATCTTATAAAAAGGGAGAGCACTCATAAATAGTCCCTAATTCATCACAAGGAATCCATCTTTTCGAACAACAAGCATGAAAGTTACCAAGAAAAATATCAAAAAATAATACAAAACTGCAAAAATCATGAAAAGAGAAAGGTGAAAAAAAGAAAACGTCAAGGTTAAGTCATTAGTGATCTTTCGATTTCAGATCGATCAACACAAGCACTAATTCGCTTGATGACGGCCTGTACATCTAGAGGCATCAAGTTAACGGTTGTAATTTTCCAAAAAGATATTGGTATTCTGAATTCGCAACTTTGCCGTTAACTTTTTATTTAATAGAACATTAAGCTATTTTAAGGAATACGACATACTTTCAGCAGACATCAACGGTTTTAGTCACTTGTCGTAAAATGGCGAACTGCGATATCCATTTAATTGAAGCCAATCATTATGTGACTGACTGACACTTGTATGTTTTCAATATCCAAAAATGTGACTCGCGCGAAATGATCTTTAGAGCATGCAGATTAAAATCAGGAGAATTGAGGAAAATAGCTAGCTGATTCTAGTTGAAAAGTGGTTGCCAAAAATGTCAAACGTTTTTAATCTGAACATGTGATGTTATTAGCATTCTTTGTATTTTGAATCCAAGAGGACACAATATTTCACGCACAGCTTGTGTGCATCAGGTGAATGAGAAAGAGCTTTGTTTCTGTATTCTATAGCAATGCAACAGCTTAATTATACATATATGACTAACAGAAGTTCTTGTTAAATTCTCCTGCCTATACAGCACGCAACATTATTCAAACAATGGGCATGAGGTTTTACAAACGAGATATGAAATAAACTGCAACAGAGTCGAATATACTGTGGTAGAATTAATTCAGACAATCAAATCGCAAGGACGACGCTGCTTCACGATCAATTAGATTTTATGAATGATAAGGGCATTGTTTATGTGTCTAGTCCACAGTGATCTCTGACATGATAAAGGTCTACACGATGCTGTCTGAAAATTACAGAATTGTTACACAAAGTTGGATTTAATCGTTCTAAAGTTTTCTTCTGTTCTTTTGAAACCACTATTTTATGTTAATGCTTATATAAGGATTTGTAGACAATCCCTCTGTGACAAATTAAATGGCTGAGATGCAATGCATACATTCACATGCATTTAACACACAATGCAAAATCTCAGGAATGACATTTTTCATACCTTTCAATTTCATTTTGTGCATTAGGCCTTCATCACGCAATTTTTCTGAGCATAATACCGCCAAATTTAAATATTGTGAGAATTGTATGGCTAAACATCTGGCTCAAGAAGCAAAACATATATACCTGATTTCAAAAGAGTATAGTTCGAAGGTGGTGGCAAATTACCAGTAATTTACCGATAACTTACCGGTAAGATTGATCGTATTTTACCGCAGCTAATTTCTACAATAACGTTTTTTCAAACTTTTTACGTGAGCACACAGATTGTGTCTACAAAACATCATTCAATGCATATTTTGTGTTATATCTTGATTTCATAGCTTTTCGAGCAGCATTAATATGAATTCATAAATTACCGGCTAGACTTCTTACCTATTACCAAGTACCTATTCTCTATTGCATTATAAATACAGATTTTCCATGATGCTTGAGTGCTATCGATCTGTAGGCTCTCTTCGATCAGCGGTTATTCACGACTCGTTGATTTTAAGCTTTAGATGCGCGCAATTCGATTTTCGACAACAACGTACAAAATGCTCAATGATATCCATTTACTGACGCATAATTTGGCGTGCTCTGATCGGGTGCCGAGTTAGGCTAGCTGATAGCGCTGCGCTTCGATCCTGAGGTGAAAAAGAATTTTGTGAAATAGAAGGGCTCATATATGACACCGAAAATTGTTTGGACCACACGTATTACTACTGATTGAAATGCAAATTGTAAGTGACACAGTTTAATCCCGCCAAAGCGTACGACAATTTGTATCACAAGGTGCACAATTGAAATCATATTTCACAATCCTTGAAATAATTTTAAATGAAGATACTGCGAAAACATATGGAATTAGTTGTATCTTCTGCCACCTACGCGTAATATAATAAATATCAAGGTCAATGTTTGCAATTTGTAAATATTGAATCTTCATAGCAAAATACACTTAACAGGGATAGTTGCCAGATCTTTTGTTGTCTTATACGGGAGGTTCATTATTCATGAATGATTCGTGGACAGTATGAAGGGGTTAAGTAAATGAACAGGCAGTTGGCTTAAATATAAAAATGATTAGGCAGTGACGACTCGTTAGATCAATTCATGTTTGCGATAAAGGGATAGTTGCAATAAAGGAATTACTTGTATTTCATTTTAGAAAAAAGGTAAGCACATTAGCTGCATTTGGTAATACATCTGCATTCAATCTGATCAGTTGAATGTCCAAGCACTTTTGTATCACAAACAGCTAACCCTAAAATGCACATAACCATAGAAGAAATTGTTATAAATGCTTTGAAATTATTCAAATATTTGCCGTGCAAGAATTGTTTTTCGAAAACCTATAAATCGAATCTCTTCTCCTGCTGTCAAGCATCGTGGTTTCTACCGGAATCATAAATTAGCTAAATTTGAGAAACTGACGGGATAGGTTTGGAGAAAAGGAAAACTAGCCATTATCCAAATACCAAATAAATAGATAAGTAAATTCATAGCTAGTGAGCATAAGACAGAGCATGGTACAGCTAGAATGATAATAAAGGTTACCCTTAATCTTACCTAATTTGTAAAAAATAAAGAAATCTTGCACTGCAAGATCTTATAGTTTCTTGCAAGATATTGCGGCAGATGTGTAAGATGCCAGTGCAAGATTGAAGAAAAGTAAAAATATAGGGTGTCCGTAGGGCTGTCAGAGCCAATAATCCAAAAAAAAGAAACTGCAGGAGAACTAAAGATTTACAAAACTAAAGCTTATTCCTTCAAATTCCTTGCAGAAATTTCTTCATACAATTTTGCCTATTATATGAATAATGACCACTCTGATGGCTATAAAAAGAAAAATACAGAAGCAGTCAGTTCCTCCTCCCAGCAGTTCTATGATCTTTAACATGGCGTTGAATGATTGCTGCCAATAGAAAATGATAAGATATGCCATCACTTCACTTCTCAAAGTGAAACGCAAAAGTTATGAGCTTTTGAATGTATTATTTTTCTGAAGTTAAGCGTTCACATCGTTGTCAAAATGTGAAAAAATATATCAAGCCATATCCATATCATGAAATGGCGGTAAAATCTAAGAAGTATTAAGATGAAGCACAGGCTGCATTGATGGAATACAAGGGGATATCTTCATGATTCTACCAACCTCCGCTATTGTAGTCTACCAGAAACTCTGTTTACAAGTCTAGGAAAGTGACCCTTTGCTAAACGATGGCGTGAATCAGTTGCAGCTCCCACACACAATAAGGGCACTCAAATAAAATGTTCATATCGGAAATTCATCACACTTTGTCTCCGGGTTAATGGATCAGATCAAAAGCAATTTTCGGTGACCCGACCCGGTCAGTGACTCACTTTTTCATGTTTGAGCATTTACTGTGCTTGAAGCTCTAGAGCAAGCTTGTAGAGTGTCATAAATAGGTAATGTACTAATGTTGTAATGTTATAATGTACTCTGTTATACAAAGTCTAAACTTATAAATTACTAGGTGATTGGAAAAGCAATTTATTTGTGTTCAGCGGCAGAAGACAAGTAGTGTTTCAGTGCGTAAAATCGCTTGCTGTAATGGAGTACATGACGGATTATCACTTGTCGACACAGCCATGAATAAGACGCCATGAGGGTGCGGCCTCTTCGGATACAGCTGTGCAGTCCCAGAGCAATCATTGAGTCTATGAGATGACAAAAAAATAGAAATCTTTGTTTATTCGCTACCTCGTCAGTGCAGATATGTTCAGTAATTTCTTCTAAAATGTACCTTGGTATCAGTTAAAATGCATTACTCTTAAAAAGAGTAATATAGTCAAGCTTTATATCATCTTTTTGCAACATAGCTATAGATTACAAATCGAGACTGTGATGAAATAAATCTCTTCATTGTAGAGTTGACAAAACTAAGAAAATAAATTGGAATGCATAAAAATTATAATGTAAAGTGAGAGGGGGAAAGAGAGCACTAGTCTTGATGATTGGAAGACTGAATGAAGCACAACACAATCGCACAGGCGAATCACAACGCTCTCTCTCTCTTCATTAATTCAAATTCCTGGCCACAATTCCAGTGATCAACTGCGTTCAGCCCGCTTCACAGTAGCATATTGAGGATTAGCTTGCAGAACATCTGTGACTGATGATGATTTGTATTTCCAAGCTTTAACATGACACTAAACATCGGACTGATCAAACATGGGCATTCCGGAGATTGCAAACAATGTAGCTAGCGGTGGGCGTAGCCACTGCAGAAATCGACTAATGATTGTGGGATGCATTGGAACACTGCGACAGTCTCCATGTAGATTTTCACTACCAATTCACAGACCTGAGCTATGAAGAGATGATGCTGTGATCTTTGCCTCAATGATCGACACCCCCGCTGATAAGCTGCGGAGAACTTGATTTATGAAGTTCTCCACTCAGACTGTATCAAATGGGTGATGATCAAATCACAATCGCTGTCCGATTTCCTTCAGCATCCTCCGAATACCTCCGAGCATACCGGTAATTTTTTAAAGGCAATTTTTGAAAAACGAAAAGTTTTGTCAATTCTTTGCAAAATTAAGCATTTTAATCATTCCAAATTACTTATAGACCATCGAGATAAAACACATATGGAATCACGACTAGCCCGCCAATTCATCCTTAATTAAATACTTGCCATATATGAATAACATCAATAGCACAGAAATACTGCCACAAGAGATTTATAGATATAATGTCAGTCATGTCCTGGATAAATGCATTTTATTTAACAATATTTGTCAAAAACCGTATCTTCCGTCTGTAAAATCCTTCGTTCTGAACCGATTTTTACGATTTTTTTCATCTTGATCCTTAGGATATCCTTTTTCGGTCGTTGTAATTTTTAAATAGAACTCAAATAAGGTTCTCTTTATGAAAAATTTAGCTCACGGCTGAAAAAATACCAAAAAAACCAGTCTCCAGCATAGGTACTCTATCTTCGGGAAGAAATTTCGCTGTGATCTACTTAAATCATATATGTAAAGTTATGTATCATGTGAAAGCGCATGAACCGGACTTTCAACCAGACCATAATTCAAGATTGCATTTACATTTATTTGGGATTTTTCTTCAATTAGCCTTTGTCCCCAAAAATTGTCTTCTGACCGATGCACATTTCTCAATCTTAGAAATGATGTTTTTACTTTCTTTATACGACGAAATACATCATTTGTGTGTCTAGTTGTCGCATCAAAAGGGAAAAATCAACTATGGATCATCACAATTGAGCAATTGTGAATTTAAAACAATGACCTGTATTCTAGCGACCTGCCTTTTTGATTTTTCTCAAATGTGATGCTGAAACCACATTTTTATCCGGATGAAATCATGAAAACTCACAGCATTATCAAGAACCATAATGTAATCAAGCATGCGAAATGTTTTTGAAAAGACAATGATTGTTATTTTTAAAATCTTGTAAAACTGCCAAAATGTCCATCTGACCGAGACCACGAAATTATCGGTCAGGGTCAGAAATACATAGCAAAAATACAAAGCCTGTGCAAATACTCATTTGGGGTGGTCGCCACTGCGACTTTCGAATTCAGCGTGAAAAATTGATCATATATACAAATTTTCAAAGAAAACGAAGTGCAAAGTTGAAAAGACAAAAATTGCCCAAAATGTTATACAAAGTGGATTTACCCTGTATAAGCAGTGGATCCCATGCATGATATGGATATATTATCATGGCTCACGAAAGTTTTGATGTATTTGTAATTCAGATGTGCAGCTGTGGCACTTGTCCGGTACATAAATTTGTCTGGGTGTTCAAGATGAAAATGATGACAGAATGTAACGCTTACTAAGTTTTCATTGTAGCTGGTGACATCGCCGGCTATTCTGAAAGAAAATGACTGCATGTATTGGTTCTGCAGGTCTACTTCCAATGGAGTTTGATAAACAAAAGAAATGTGCGTGATGGTTTTGCAACAAATATTGATGAATTGCTGTAGAATGAGATGCAGTCCACCCAATACGGAAATTTATTATGAAAAGTATCATGATGCCATGACATAAATTTGCTCTCATGATGTTACTGATGATACAAGTACCATTTGGTGGCATTTTAGTAGTAGTAGTGAAGTGTATATATTTCATGAAAAATAAAAATCATTCAATACAAATGCTCATACAAAATAACGGGGAGTAAAGTGTGACATTTACATACAAATAAAGTTGCAGTTACTCAAGAGTTCAATCTCAGCGTTGGAAGGACATATTGAAGTCAAGACAAGCTTTTATAAAAAATCGTTGCTTCTTCTAGCGGTGCGAAAAGCGTCTATTGCAAAGTGTCTTGAAAAATGTAGACGACGAGGAACAATTTCTCTCAAAGGATGAAGTGGGTTTTCACATTTCAGCAAAAGATAACTTGCTGAACAGGTCATCAATATCGCACACTATGTTGCACTTACATTTGAATCCGCAGATAATATGGTGAGCACGTTTCGTAATGCGACGAATCTTAGATTGTACACTTTGAGTTCGGTGACAAAAAATGGGAGCAGCATAAGTTGACACAGATGAGATAATCGCGCTATATACGTACTTCAACAAGCTGACTTTTAGATAGATACGGTTTTAGTCGACGAATGACATAAAGTCTTTGTGAACATATTTTCGAAACTGATTCAAAATGCTCGTCCCAGCTTAAATTATCAGACCAGTTTATCAGACCAATTTTATGATACATTGATTATACCGGGTGTAGTGTTCGCGCCATTTGTGGTTCCAGTAGGACTCATTATGAGAGAACGACTTCCTTGATGCAAATTGAAGAGTGAAAGGATACCAGACGGATATATTATCTTATAAAAAGGGAGAGCACTCATAAATAGTCCCTAATTCATCACAAGGAATCCATCTTTTCGAACAACAAGCATGAAAGTTACCAAGAAAAATATCAAAAAATAATACAAAACTGCAAAAATCATGAAAAGAGAGAGGTGAAAAAAAGAAAAACGTCAAGGTTAAGTCATTAGTGATCTTTCGATCTCAGATCGATCAACACAAGCACTAATTCGCTTGATGACGGCCTGTACATCTAGAGGCATCAAGTTAACGGTTGTAATTTTCCAAAAAGATATTGGTATTCTGAATTCGCAACTTTGCTGTTAACTTTTTATTTAATAGAACATTAAGCTATTTTAAGGAATACGACATACTTTCAGCAGACATCAACGGTTTTAGTCACTTGTCGTAAAATGGCGAACTGCGATATCCATTTAATTGAAGCCAATCATTATGTGACTGACTGACACTTGTATGTTTTCAATATCCAAAAATGTGACTCGCGCGAAATGATCTTTAGAGCATGCAGATTAAAATCAGGAGAATTGAGGAAAATAGCTAGCTGATTCTAGTTGAAAAGTGGTTGCCAAAAATGTCAAACGTTTTTAATCTGAACATGTGATGTTATTAGCATTCTTTGTATTTTGAATCCAAGAGGACACAATATTTCACGCACAGCTTGTGTGCATCAGGTGAATGAGAAAGAGCTTTGTTTCTGTATTCTATAGCAATGCAACAGCTTAATTATACATATATGACTAACAGAAGTTCTTGTTAAATTCTCCTGCCTATACAGCACGCAACATTATTCAAACAATGGGCATGAGGTTTTACAAACGAGATATGAAATAAACTGCAACAGAGTCGAATATACTGTGGTAGAATTAATTCAGACAATCAAATCGCAAGGACGACGCTGCTTCACGATCAATTAGATTTTATGAATGATAAGGGCATTGTTTATGTGTCTAGTCCACAGTGATCTCTGACATGATAAAGGTCTACACGATGCTGTCTGAAAATTACAGAATTGTTACACAAAGTTGGATTTAATCGTTCTAAAGTTTTCTTCTGTTCTTTTGAAACCACTATTTTATGTTAATGCTTATATAAGGATTTGTAGACAATCCCTCTGTGACAAATTAAATGGCTGAGATGCACTGCATACATTCACATGCATTTAACACACAATGCAAAATCTCAGGAATGACATTTTTCATACCTTTCAATTTCATTTTGTGCATTAGGCCTACATCACGCAATTTTTCTGAGCATAATACCGCCAAATTTAAATATTGTGAGAATTGTATGGCTAAACATCTGGCTCAAGAAGCAAAACATATATAGCTGATTTCAAAAGAGTATAGTTCGAAGGTGGTGGCAAATTACCAGTAATTTACCGATAACTTACCGGTAAGATTGATCGTATTTTACCGCAGCTAATTTCTACAATAACGTTTTTTCAAACTTTTTACGTGAGCACACAGATTGTGTCTACAAAACATCATTCAATGCATATTTTGTGTTATATCTTGATTTCATAGCTTTTCGAGCAGCATTAATATGAATTCATAAATTACCGGCTAGACTTCTTACCTATTACCAAGTACCTATTCTCTATTGCATTATAAATACAGATTTTCCATGATGCTTGAGTGCTATCGATCTGTAGGCTCTCTTCGATCAGCGGTTATTCACGACTCGTTGATTTTAAGCTTTAGATGCGCGCAATTCGATTTTCGACAACAACGTACAAAATGCTCAATGATATCCATTTACTGACGCATAATTTGGCGTGCTCTGATCGGGTGCCGAGTTAGGCTAGCTGATAGCGCTGCGCTTCGATCCTGAGGTGAAAAAGAATTTTGTGAAATAGAAGGGCTCATATATGACACCGAAAATTGTTTGGACCACACGTATTACTACTGATTGAAATGCAAATTGTAAGTGACACAGTTTAATCCCGCCAAAGCGTACGACAATTTGTATCACAAGGTGCACAATTGAAATCATATTTCACAATCCTTGAAATAATTTTAAATGAAGATACTGCGAAAACATATGGAATTAGTTGTATCTTCTGCCACCTACGCGTAATATAATAAATATCAAGGTCAATGTTTGCAATTTGTAAATATTGAATCTTCATAGCAAAATACACTTAACAGGGATAGTTGCCAGATCTTTTGTTGTCTTATACGGGAGGTTCATTATTCATGAATGATTCGTGGACAGTATGAAGGGGTTAAGTAAATGAACAGGCAGTTGGCTTAAATATAAAAATGATTAGGCAGTGACGACTCGTTAGATCAATTCATGTTTGCGATAAAGGGATAGTTGCAATAAAGGAATTACTTGTATTTCATTTTAGAAAAAAGGTAAGCACATTAGCTGCATTTGGTAATACATCTGCATTCAATCTGATCAGTTGAATGTCCAAGCACTTTTGTATCACAAACAGCTAACCCTAAAATGCACATAACCATAGAAGAAATTGTTATAAATGCTTTGAAATTATTCAAATATTTGCCGTGCAAGAATTGTTTTTCGAAAACCTATAAATCGAATCTCTTCTCCTGCTGTCAAGCATCGTGGTTTCTACCGGAATCATAAATTAGCTAAATTTGAGAAACTGACGGGATAGGTTTGGAGAAAAGGAAAACTAGCCATTATCCAAATACCAAATAAATAGATAAGTAAATTCATAGCTAGTGAGCATAAGACAGAGCATGGTACAGCTAGAATGATAATAAAGGTTACCCTTAATCTTACCTAATTTGTAAAAAATAAAGAAATCTTGCACTGCAAGATCTTATAGTTTCTTGCAAGATATTGCGGCAGATGTGTAAGATGCCAGTGCAAGATTGAAGAAAAGTAAAAATATAGGGTGTCCGTAGGGCTGTCAGAGCCAATAATCCAAAAAAAGAAACTGCAGGAGAACTAAAGATTTACAAAACTAAAGCTTATTCCTTCAAATTCCTTGCAGAAATTTCTTCATACAATTTTGCCTATTATATGAATAAATGACCACTCTGATGGCTATAAAAAGAAAAATACAGAAGCAGTCAGTTTCTCCTCCCAGCAGTTCTATGATCTTTAACATGGCGTTGAATGATTGCTGCCAATAGAAAATGATAAGATATGCCATCACTTCACTTCTCAAAGTGAAACGCAAAAGTTATGAGCTTTTGAATGTATTATTTTTCTGAAGTTAAGCGTTCACATCGTTGTCAAAATGTGAAAAAATATATCAAGCCATATCCATATCATTGTTATTGTCCCTTATAATCATTTATATCAATAACCTTTGCATTTCATCCGCTTGTACCTTCAGATTTCCTCTTTCAGTATTTTACCCGGTGAAATACCGGTAAGTTACCGGTAAGGTAAATTAAAATAAATTACCGATAAATTAAGAACTATAGCGATCTCAAAATCAATACACTTAGAAGAAGTATCTAGAATGCATGAGCCTGCGTCATTATATCTAACCTCGAATATTTACCGTTACTGGACGAACTATATATTTTACTTATTAAGTTCCTGTAGCACCGGTTCCTTTTAACTTTTATGATGGTGAAAGGAGCTTCGAATTTCGGCCCTTCTGCTGAGGAAGAATCTTCACGAAGAATGTGTCTCCAACTCTGTGCGAGTTTTGTAATTCTACATTGTTGTCATAACGCTTCTGTCGTTTTCTTATTTCTTTGTGGATGTCAGTGATTGTATTTTGAAGTTTTCTTACATATTGATTATGATACTCAGATTTTTCATTCATATTCGAAAATGGTGTCATCTTTTTCCCAAATCATACTTCAAAAGGCGTCGTAAACTTGGTAGTTTCTTGGATTGAGCTTCGTAAAGACATTTCCAGTGTGGCTATGACATCCATCCATCCTTTATTTAAAGATTTGGCGGTTACATAAATCATGTCTCTGACTGTCCGAACAAGTCTCTCAATCATACTGTCTCCCATTGGATAATAAGGGGAAGATCGTGATTTCCTCACACCCAAAAGTTTGCAAAGTTCCTCCATTAGTTCATTCTCAAATTCAGTGCCTCTATCTGAGTGCATTACATTAGGTGCTCCAAGCAATGAAATCCAACGCGTGAAAATCACTTGAGCCATTGTAGCTGCTGTAACCACAGAATTAAATATTTTGTTTATCTGCTTCGGTTTGCCGAACCGCGCGCAAATGAATCTAATTCTGTGGCTGTAACACTTCGCATTGGCATTATTACCGGTTATCGTGAAAAAATGTCAATTATTCCCAAAATATAACGCTTACCAGTATGAGTAGCTGGTAAAGGACATGTGACATCTACAGAAATTTTCTGAAATGGAAATCCAGTATTGAGATGGCCTTGCTCATGTGATTTTATAGGGTCTGATTTACGGTCTGTACACGCTTTGCAGGATCGAACTGCCAAACGCACATCAAAGTCCATATTCGGCCAATAATAGGTTCAGACTCTCGCTTAAGTGTTTTCCTGAGTGCAAAATTCTCGTGAATCATTTTCATTAATTTCATTCTATCCGACTTAGGAACCAAAAGTCAATAATTGTCATTCTTGTCAACCAAGTACAAACAAAAGGCCACCACGCAGTCGTAGTCCATGCCTTAATTTCCGTGACAATATTTCTTTTGTGTCTATGAAAGTGTCTTTGGCGCGTAAGACAAAACCTTTTCAACGCCATTTTGCACTTGTGAGAGGACACTGCTTATCGCTTCATGAGAGGCATCTGTGTCTAAAATATAAGTTCCTTCATCAGTTGGAAAGGATAATACTGGAGCACTTGTTTAAGCTTGTTTTAATTTCACGAAGGCTTCATCTTGACCTGGATTAAGTTGCAAAGGACATTTACTCAATGACTTGGACTTTCTATTCCATACTCCTCTACAAAGGTTTTCCAAAGGATTCGACAACTTAACGTGATTTTTAACAAACCTTCTATAATACCCACAGAGCCCAAGAAAGGATCGCAAATCTTCCACACACGTTACAGTTGGCCAAAATATGATTTTCTCTATTTTGCTTGGATCTGTTTGTGTACCTTCTTTTGATATTGTGTAGCCCAAATGTAACACCCGATTTCGCATAAATTTACATTTATCAGGAGATAATTTCAATCCAGATTCTCTGATTTTCAAAAAATGATGCTACGTCTTTCAATTTGTTCGTTCAAATCCTTAGGAAATACCAGAATACCGTCCAAATATATCAAACATTGTTTCCAGTTCTCTTTATGAAATATAGAGCACATAAATTTTTGAAATGTTGCTGGAGCCGTGGATAGACCCATCGGTATACGCAAGAATTCGTAATGATTTGTCTTTGCACTAAATGCAGCTTTCATGATATCATTTTTGTTCATTGGAATATTATAATAACCCGATGAAAGGTTCAATGTGGTATAGAAAGCTGAACCACTTAAGGTGTCGAGCAACTCACTAGTATTGGGAATAGGAAAAATAGGTCGGATTGTAATTGAATTCAATTTTGCGATATTCAACTGCTAGGCGAATATCTCTTCGTCTATGCTGGGCGAAGTAGTCTTTGGCACGTTTACCAGAGGTGCGTTCCACGGTGAAATGATTGGACGAATCACACCTTTATTCTCAAAATCTCTTATCATGCTTCCACTTTGCTTTCAATCCTTTTGGTATCCCTTTGTAAGCGCAAGCTGTTGGCTTTTTATCTCCTGTATCAATTTCATGACTGACTAATGAAGTATAACCAATGCAATGTTTAGCTATACTAAATATATCAGCGTACGTCTTCAATAATTGAGATAGCATCATGCTTTGGTCATTGGGTAAACCATCTAGTTGTTGTTGAAATTTCGGACGCAACAAATTCCATCTCTCATTATTTGAATGAACAGCAACTTTGCCACGATTTCGACTTTTTCCGATACAACCTTCAATGGATGAAATTCACCAAGTTTAGTGCCTTTAGTTAAGCGAACTTTATCTTGCGTTGTCCATATTCTTATCGGAATTACGTTTCTGTGATCAAGTTTAGTCAGCCCTGCAGCAGTTGTAAATTCACTATTTTCACATTGAAATAACGGCTTATATAATCCTGTCTCGACATTATCAACAGTTTCAATAATTCCTCTTATAAAATACTCTCCACACTTACCGAGCTTCACATTATCAAAGCATCGAACTAGCATGTGAGTCCTTTCTTCAGGGACTGCCTGCTCCCGACTCTTAGAACAGACAGGTTCTAGTTTACCAATTTCAATTTCTCAGAACAAATGGACTGTGGCTTGGTTCGCGACAAAAATTGAATAACTTTTCCGTTAACTTCGATGCAGTCGTTTGGAGGACTAACGTTGATATTTAGATCCTTTAATGAGTACATTCCAAGTATTATTCTGGGAAAGAGCCCAGGTGCAACCCACATCTTACACAGTCCTTTACTTCCACAAACTTCTATTTCCATTATTGATCAAAACCCTGCACATTCATAGTTGCATCGTTGGCACAACAGATGATTTTGTTGCATGCTTTGTGTAACTTCAATGAACGCTGTAGCCTTCGGAAGCATTCTGAATCGATTGCATTGATTTATGCTCCAGTGTCACAAAACAGTTTTTCTGATTTGCCATCACACATTCCTCTTACTATTGGTTTGTTAGCAGCTTTTTCACGATGGCTATCAGAAATGAGAGCTTTGGTCTTCAAATGTTGTTTAGTTGGATATTGTCTGACACGGCTTCTTTTGTGTTTTACCACATTGTTATTCCTTGACTTCAAGGATTTATTGTGGATATTCATCATATGAGCATCAGCTGTGGTGGTTTTCCTTGTATCCATATTTGAGAGAAGCCGAAAGACAATTCCGCCTGACGATGGCTGGCTGTGGCGGTCGAAAGGCCTTGCCTGAATAGACAAACTTTACCGAACATCACGGTTTTTCGGCTTCTCTCAAATATGGATACAAGTCAATCTAGCCGATTATTTGGTAGTGGTTTTTCTTACCACCGCTGGAATTTCTTCAGAGATGTCGGAGGTACTATCGATTGTCACATCATCGTCAAATTCTGAGCTATGTCTCTCGAAAACGTCGAAGATGCGTCATCCTTCTTGCATTTCTATCTCGGCGATTTTCAATTCTCTTATCGTTGTGAAAGCATTGGGAAGCGTTCAGCCCTTCTTTGCCACAATTTCCACAATATTGACGACAGAATCGTGCTACATGGCCCTCCACATCGCATAACCAACATTTCACTGGTGAATTTTGTATTCTTCCTGATTTGAGCATTTGCAGTTTTCTGCCTCTTTCCACCATGTTCCGGTGAGGCCTGGTCTGTAATTTCGATTGGTTTGCGTAATTACTTTCCGCATGTTCCGTATGTTGAATTCTCCTTCTTCCTTTGAAGAATGACAACAATGGAGGGTGCGGTAACTGTTTCTGAATAATCAGCATTTGATTTTGCAACTTTTCAATATCAGATGCAGAATCGCGAATGGCACTCACTCTCATATCATGACTTGCCCCTTTGCTTTTTTCCTTTTTGATCGCAGAATGAGTGTCATCGAGTGTATCTACATTCACTTGCTCCAATTCATCACGTACTTCGGTGTTGCTGAGACCATTGGTGAATGCCTTTATCATGTGCTTTTCTCTTGTTTTCGGATCCAGATCTTTTAAAGTAATATATCCCTGCCTCCGTATTTCAGACAGAAACTCCCGTGTGCTCTGATTGTGCTTGTGTTTGCAAGACAACAATTTCGCCAAATGCGAAATCTCCGATTCCTTTGGATAAAACAGTTCGATCAATTTGGTTTATTCACGTGTAATCACTTTCGTTGTCTTTGAATTCTAATAAACCGCAGATTTCTATCATCTGGTAAAGAATTAAATAACACAGCAGTTTTCATACATCTCTTTGCAGCCCACACACTTTTACATATTCATCTATCTTTGTGATGTGATCTTTTCTGCTTCCACATTTTTCAAACTTTTTAGGAGATCCAAGAGTTTCGTTGTACATCAATCGTTGCAGTATGTTACTAACAATTTGGTCTGCTCATCGACGCCAAGTGTAGTGTTCGCACCATTTGTGGTTCCAATAGGATTCATTATGAGAGAACGACTTCCTTGATGATCAAGTATATCTATTACGGCACACTAGCAATCAACCTGTCTTTTTAGAAGATTTGAATTTATCATAGCAACATATACGGCAAAGATGTAACATGGATAACATGGATGGATGGAGTATATCGGGATGAGACACTACCGATATCTACATACATTAGTAGTCCTTTTTGAAGACAGTTAATTGTCAAGCATCACGATTACACTTTGTCAAAGTGACTTTCAAATGTGTTGTCGATGGTTGTAGCACAAATTGTAGAACCCAAATAGAAAAAAAGATCATACTATTTCATTTCATTATTCCTAAAAGACGCTGAAAGATTCAGGAAAATATTGGCTGTAAAACACTGGAGAATTTGAAGAGGGACTTTGAAATCACAATATCAAGAACATCTACTCTCACAACAACTTATTAAAATGCGGTGAATTTGTTATTTCGTTTGCTCCCAGTTTATTCAATTATAGCAACTCCATTCTAGGAAAGTTGTCTGATATCAAGGAACTATACTATATCGAAAAGTCAAGACAGTTAAAAATGGCACATAATTATGTTGTACAACAAAGCTTTGACTTCAAATGGAACATAGAAAAGTTCAGCTCTAACTCATTCTTTCTTACACGAATTAGCCATTGAAGCACTGAAGCAATACAACTTCATTGACCTTTTGGTAGCGCTCCAAATTTTCCGTTGTTTTATTGACGTGATTAATGTAAAGATTCCAAAGATAGGACTTCATAAACGAAGTGAGCATTCTGATCATATAAAATTAACTCAGAATTGTAAACTTGATTGTACCTGGAACGTTTCCTTGTTGTCATGCTAGAAGCTTGAGTGGTCTGAAAATCTCTTAGCCTGATTAGAGTAATTTTACGTCATGATCCAAACCACCAAAACCCTGTGAGTGTAATAGTGTTTCATATCTTTTTGTGGTTCTAAGTATGTCCTCTTCGGACAAATTCATTCGAGTGCCCTTTCAGATGGTATCGACAGTCTTCATGTGGAAAAAAGTTGATATCTGTAAAGGATGCAACTGATGCAGAAAGAGCAAAATGATTTCCTTTCTAGGTATTCTGAAGTGTCCCAAAGCTTTGTACGCTGCTGCTGATCGCTCAGAATCAATTAATTTGGATTTTCACGAGATGTTTTTCCATCATACCTGAACCCACAAACTCGGACTTAAGAAGAAAGGCATTATATGTAAAGCTTAGATGGATTTATAGTCAGAAAAGTCATCATTAAAAATTGTAGTCCTTCGTGTTATTTGATTCAAATCAATTGAGGAGAGAGCTCGTCTGACACTGCTTCAACGTGGATGAACAGGATTATTTGCTGTATTTTCTCGCGATGGCTTGATTCTACCAACAAATTGTCTGATGGACATGACCATACTAGCCTGGAATCTATTGAAAATCTGCATAAAGAAAGCTCGAAAAAAGCTTATCCACAAGAACTAATACAAAGTTTTCGAAAAACTTCTTTGCATTTGTTGGCAAGAACTTTCATCGCGATGATTTGAAAATGGACATTCATTTCAATTTTCTGTACTGAAATGATTCGTCAGTTGTTGTATGAAAAATTAGATATCAGTATGGAAATCTGGATCTATAGGCTACCCGTCCAAGTCTGCATTCGAAAGGTGCAGAAGTCGTCTAGCAAATTCTCATGCATTTTTCTTGAAATAAGCGATCGATTCATGCAAAGTTGTTTGTTAAGAACGATTGAAATGGATGGCCTCGAAAATTCTACAACTTCAATCAATTGCATAATGCACAATCTATCCTCTATCAAATCCATAAGTAAAGCTCGTGGAATGATATAAAGAAACATTCATGCAGTAGTTGTGGGAGTAGATGTTCTTGATATTATGTGATTCCAAAGTCCCTCTTCAAATTCCCCAGTGTTTTGCAGCCAATATTTTCCTGAATCTTTCAGCGTCTTTTGGGAAACAATGAAATGAAATAGTATGATCTTGTTTTCTAATTGGGTTCTACAATTTGTGCTACAACCATCGACAACACATTTGAAAATCACTTTGACAAAGTATAATCGTGATGCTTGACAATTAACTGTCTTCAAAACAGGACTACTAATGTATGTAGATATCGGTAGTGTCTCATCCCGATATACTATCAGGGACATCTATGATTAATATAAGATATCTAAGGGACTGTGTGTATTACAGCTAACGTCAGATCAATAGTTCAGAAGGTTGATGAAATGGAAGCTGTCATTCGTATCTACAATCCCTCGCTTATTTGCCTGTGTGAAACTTGGCTAATGGAGGACATTCCTGATGAAGTGGTTCAATTGGATAATTACACTATGTACAGAAAAGATAGATTACATCGAATTGGTGGAGGGGTTGCAACATATGTCAATAACTCTCAGTATACTTGCTTAAAATTGGAACAATTTCATAGCGAAGACATTGAATCTTTGTGGTTGCTTCTAAAACAGAATCAACGCTCTCATCGCAATTTCTCCTCCTTAGTGGTTATTAATGTTTACCACCCACCCTCCGAGAATGACGCAGATCTCGAACAGCATCTCATGTATGGTCTGGACGTACTTCTGAAGAAATATTCAAGTCTAGGAATCATTATCACTGGAGACTTTAATCATTGTCGATTTAAATACATAAAATCTGCCTATCATCTCAAACAAATAGTACAAAGCCCAACAAGACAGAATACAATTTTGGATCTGTTCTTTACGAATATGCATGAGAGTTACAAAGTTGAAATTTTGCCTCCACTGGCGTCATCAGATCACAACATGGTCCTTTCTAGCCCTATTTTCGGCAAAAATTCCATCGAAATCGAATACCGATGGGTAAGATCGCAAACTAATAGAAACAAAGGCAGCTTATTGACGCTCCTAGAGAATCAGAATTG
This sequence comes from Prostheceraeus crozeri, assembly GCA_907163375.1. Taxonomy (NCBI): domain Eukaryota; kingdom Metazoa; phylum Platyhelminthes; order Polycladida; family Euryleptidae; genus Prostheceraeus; species Prostheceraeus crozeri. Next base: position 84,615 of record CAJQUW010004336.1, on the reverse strand, counting down.
GTCACAAGTTTATTACGCTAACTCATCCGAATTAAAGTCTAACATATTCTACGATACTCTATACAAAATGATGGATGAATGTCTTCCTTGGAGGCAGGTACCGATTCCTGTTAACTCTAAGCCTTGGGTTACGCCTCACTTCATCGAACTTGTTCATATTCGCGACTTCTATTGGTCCTGTAACGATAAAGTGATGTACAAGCACTACAAGAACAAGGTGGATAGTCTTCGCAAGACTTTGAGAAAACAATTCGTCGAAAATAACATGGAGCGTATGAAGAACCCCAGAAAGTGGTGGTCTGGACTGAAGGGTGTTCTTGGGAAGAACAAAAGCGTGACCTGTCCCCTAAAGCCACTTGCTACTATGGTGTGTGGTGACGACTTGAACCTATTCACAAACTTAGTGAACGATCAGTTGATTTCCGTGGCCAGTGACATTAAGCCTCTGAATACATCAGAATTTCCCGAATTTCAGCACGCTTATACTCCTGACGAATTTTTGCCTTCTTCCCTCGAGATTTGTGACCTTTTGAGCGCTATCAATATCAACAAAACGGGTGGACCAGACGGAATCCCGAATTGGATTTGGAAGGATGGAAGTGAGTGGATAGCTGGACCAATTACATCAATAATCTGTTCATCTATGAGAGAAGGCGCCTGGCCTACTCTGTGGCGTTGTGCAGACATCAGTCCGATCGCAAAAACTAAGCATCCAGACTCCATTGAAACAGACATTCGACCGATTGCATTAACTTGTGTCGTTAGCAAAGCCGTATGTGAGAATATTATGATAAAACATATTTGGCATTTCATTAAGTACAAAGTCGACCCTCGACAATTTGGAGCTAGAAAGGGATGCTCTAGTGTCGACGCATTGCTGCTGCTAATAGACACTTTAATCAGTGGCTCTGATGAGGGCAAGATATCAAGATTAGTTGCAATTGACTTTCATAAAGCCTTTGAAAGAATTGATCATACCATCCTACTCAGAAAATTGCTGAGTCTTGACGTGCCAACATGGCTATGTAGATGGGTATCGGGATTTCTTATTTCTCGATACCAGAGAGAGAAGTATCGTGGATCGTACTCCAGCTGGCAACAAATCACAACTGGAGTCCCACAAGGAACCAAATTTGGGCCCGTGGGATTTATTGTATTGGTAAACGAACTGATTGCGGATGTCAAATATATGGATGATTGCACTATTATGGAGACAATCAACTGCGTACAAGAGAGTCGTATCAACTCCAAACTACATTTAATTAATGATTGGGCAATTGAGCACAAAATGAAATTGAATCCTACCAAAACGCAAGAAATGAGAATCTCCTTTAATAAATCGGAGCCGGAGTGGGAAACTTTATCTGTAAATGGCGACCAAATAACTGCAGCCTCTAGTATAAAGCTCCTTGGTGTGACAATAAGCAACAACCTAACTTGGAACAAACATGTTGAAGATCTCGTGAAGAAAGCTAACAAGCGAATCTATTTCCTTGTTCAGATGAAAAGAGCAAGATTTTCTCAAATTGACCTTGTTCATTTCTACTGTGCGTCGATCCGAAGCTTGCTAGAGTATGCTGCCCCTGTTTGGCATTACGGACTTTCCAAGAAGTGTTCAGACCTGTTGGAAGGAGTTCAAAAACGGGCTTTGAAAATTATATGTGGAATACGCTACCAAGACCATAGCTATAATTATGAAAATATACTTGAAGTCTGTAAGCTGCAAAAACTGCGTGACAGACGAGAGCTATTGTGCCGGAAAGCAATGCTGAATCTCTCCAGTGACCTGAAGCAGAAGATTCCTCAGAAGAGCGAATATTCGAGGAGATTACGACGGACCACAAGGACAATACGGACAAGAACTGAGCGATATCGTAGATCTTTCTTACCTTCTGCAGTGAAATTTTTATGATTGTACATGTGCCTTTTTTATTGTAAAACTATCAGCCGTGCTGTAATTTTCGGAAATAAAGAAAAGGACGTTCAACTCGAATACCATGTGCTGGACTTGAGGTCAGTGACTTTGGTAGACTTGATTAATGACGGTAGTTTGGATACATTTGGATAAAGCCGTGAAACAAGTTGTAAACAATTATCCAATATTCTAAAACGCGCATTCATGCAGGGAATCTGCTGAAAGAAGATTCTGGTCCCAGTCAAGAAGAGACGAAAGAATTACAAAACTCTAACAAGAATAAGCAACTGTCAATAACAGCTGTAATATCAACTGCCAGTGATAGAAATTGTTCACCTACGGCGCGTAGCATCAATGGCTATTGGTGTGGATTCTGAACATTTTATACATGTTTATTTTTTGTGCAATTAGCAGGCTTATTGCAAAAAGATTTGCTTGCGGAAATCGATTCAGCAGTGGTTTTTTAGAATTGAGACCACCTTCTGGAAAATTTTTGATAATCTGCTTTCTTTGTTTAAAGGAGTCATGGACTAAATGATAACTGATCAGTGATGATTTTACTTGCTTCTATAATCATTGCAGCAATATGCCTATGCCTTATTCATTTCTATACTAGAAAAAGACATGATTAAAATCTAAAGAAAATCTAGCGACGATGCAATCAGAAACGAACAAAATACAAATTGAAAAGTCAAAAATTGATAATATTTTGATTTGCATAACTAATGAAAATGCTAAAAGTTGAGCAAGAATCGTTTGAATATCCATTCCTACGGAAGATCCTTTATCAAGATTTCGGTGGAAAAGTGCAACAGATGCGCCTTCTCTAATGATTACCGATGTCAATACATTTTTCTCTCTCGTCATTATACATTTTGTCATATCGATTAGTTATATTGATTATAGAGCATCGCCTGTGAGGCCTTCAAATTATATTCAAAACTCTGGCGAACAAATAAAATGTGGCTATGATCTCAGTAGTTCATAAAATACGAAGATCACATTGAATAAAAAGCAAACCGAGCGGTGGTGATTGATGACTTTCCACGATGATTTTAAGGTCCCACCATATTGGCAATTCAGGAACAGCATTGATAAGGATTTACGCTGATTACGAAATCCGCATAAATTCTGTCGGTGAATATGAAAACATTCGCGCATCAGTGTGATAAAAATGGCCATCAATTTTCGTTTAATGAAAGTTGAGCAATTCAAGGCCGGAAATAAATCACGTATGTTACATCGCTTTATTGCTCTTGAATTCTCGACTATAGTCCACCAGAGGTCCAAATAATTATACAGGAGGAGATTTTAGATAGGGCAATGGGAAGATCAATAAATACAGAAAGTCACAATTTATTTGAAATTGACCTTCCATGATTTGCTTGTATGTGCACATGCACACTGCACAGATTCTTCCGACAATTTCTCTTTAAGACTGGGACGGGCGCATTAATTGGTATGTACAGCAATCAATTCATCTGGATTATGATGTATTTTACAATAATGAAGCGAATTGCTTACCACTTTTTTAACAGTTTTATCCATATACACACTATACAGTCATTTATCAAGTCTACCAAAGTCAGTGGCCTCCAGTCCAGTACATGGTATGGGAGTTCAATGTCCCTTAGATATCTTATCTCATAGATGTCCTTGTATACTATATACAGTCCGTTTCATAAAAAGTGGATCATCCTAAAATTTCACTAAATAAAACATAAGTATGATACAGAAAGCATTTCTCATGTTATTTCATGTCCCTAATATATTTAAATGTCCTTATATAATCTAATAAGCTATGATACAGCAACGGTTCTTAAGAAGCTAATATTTTGTGGCCCTACCCTTATTGTCAATGACATTACCAATTCGTCTAGGCATTGATTCGATGATATCGTTGATTTTTGACTGATCTAACTTTCTCCACTCTCTTTTTAACAGTGACGTAAGTTGTGATACGCCATCTGTAGGTAGCAGTGAACGACGAACGTTACGTTTTAGAATACTCCATACATTTTCTATGGGATTCAGATCAGGAGAACGAGCTGGCCAAGATAATGTCCTAAGCCCTAATTGAGACTTGCATAAGTTGACTCTACTACTCCTGTGACACGTAGCATTATCATCCATAAATAACCAAGTCGATGGATCACCAAGTTGATCTGTCATTTTGATTTGATCAGAGGGCCTCTTACAGCTCTTGAAATTCGACTCAATAAGTCTTCTACGAATAGTGGACTTAGAAATAGCAGAGTCTAGTGCAGCCATCTCAGTTAACGAGAGACTTGGATCAATTTTAACAAATCTCAAAATTAGGCGGTCTCTACGTTTCGATGTTTTGCGTGGACGGCCAGAGTCCTCTTTACGACAGAGTCGAAAATCATCATTATGTCATCGATGCACATTTGTGTAAGTGACATTTAGTCGCTTGCTTGTAGCTCGCAAAGAATACCCTAGTTCTAGCAAGGCTGACACTTTGCCTTTTGTGAATGCGATCTCGTTATTGTTCATTTCGATGGTCTTCTGTCGAACCGTCGTATGAGAAAATGTGTGATTTTTGGGGATTGACGTTTGAAAATGTTGACTTTTTCTATCTCTCATTTCTAAAAAACAGCAAATTGTTTGAGTACAACTTTTCTTTTGGATGCAGCTAATGACCACTCCTACCCATATTTACCCTCGCAATTTAAAATTTCACAACATTTTAAAATGAAAAAAGCGCCAAAAGTCATACGACAGTTCGGTAGATATTATATTAGACTAACCGCTGCATACGACACTTATACGACACTTCGATAGAATACATCGGGTGTTTTACTTTGTTATACATCAACATCATAAACAATACTCTATTAAACATGACATAGTGGCATACGATATATCGTATCAGAATATTTCAACCGATGAATATTTCAATATTTCATTTACAAGAATGATAAGAAGAGTCGATCGTCACTGATGTTGAAGTTGGGTATAAAATCTCCGATAGTCCGGATGATTGATAACTGGTGTAGGTCCGGTACACAAGGAAACCAGATCTGCATATTTCTCAGATGATAGAGATGGTGATTGCAATCTAGACGGACCAGGCAATTCACTCATTTGAAAATCATTGGAAGCAGTTCGACGATTTTGTCGGAGATCTATATGATCAAAGGTTTCGGCTAAGTGTGTAGTTTTGAAGAATATCTTCATCTTCTCATTCTTTCTTACTTCTATTTGAGCCATCTTGGGCCATCTAATTTGCTCTCCTGAATTACTGGTCCGAATACGCAAAATTAGAAGATCTTGAGCTAGTTTTTGCCAGTCTAATATCATTTCAGTTGTCGTTTCAACAACTTCAATTGGCTTCTTCCGTGAACATCGGATCAACGGTACCAGTTGTGATGGAACGAAAATATCACCTGCTCTTTTCATGGCACGTTCAACACATGCGTGAATGGTGTCATTTTCATTTTGGCCATGATGTGGCACCAAAATTACAAGACGAATTCGCTTGATGTGCATTGAATTTTCTACCATGTGAAGCATCATCGCTGGAATGATAGAATTCTTGTTCTGGCCTGAACAGCCATCACAGAACATATCTACACTTTCTGTTTTCTTTGAATCAATATGTTTTAAGTAGCGGTAAATGCAAGAAGCAATTTCGTTCGCTCCGCGACCTGCAAGGCATTCATGCCACAAAAACGCCCATGATTCCTTGTCTCCCAAATTGTATAATGTCAAGTTATAATTACTCAGACGTCTTTTGTAAAAAATCTCGGAACGTTTTGACTGAGGAAGTAGAATCACTTGCTCAAGATCAAATGCAAAAGCGACATGCTGAAAATTCTCTTCTGCCTTTGCTTTGCTAGAAGCCTTGTCCATCCTTGTCTTCTGCTTTTGTGCAATGTGATCGTCATATTTTTGTTTTACTTCAACCGTAATGTCATTTGATTCTCTATCTCTAACTGAAGTGCAAAGTCCACACTGATCCTTTTTCGGGCGAAAGAAACTGAGATTCTGTATCTTGAAAATCTTATAATATTTGCTATATGACGCAGTATCAGACGTATCGCAATTTTGCTTGTACATATTATACATTATTGGAACTGTGAGATCCGATGACAAATAGTGTTTGGAGCTATCTTTTCTGACATAGTGGGCTTCTACCTTAGGAAATCGATTAATATGCTGAAGAATATCTGCCGTTTCTTTCTCGGAATCGATTGCTCTTTGACCGAAATAACCCCCACGCTTTTCTGGAGAAAGTACACCATCAGAACCTCTCTTCTGATGCATTGTTATAACCTGTCGCTCGGATATGCCCATAGTATTGAGAAACATCATTTTGCAAACTTCTACTCGCTTTCCATCAACTGTTAAAAAATAATGATTGGTGTGTTGTCTCCGTGTACCAGTTGCTTTACTGCAGTCTTCTTGTTGGACATGTAAATTCAGATAATTACGCTTTGATGTCAAATCAGGTAGTGCATAGTAAGCGCTGAATATGGTAACTCGCTGCTCCTCCGTAATAATTTTACAACGAAGTCCTCTGTTCTTACATCGACTAGTTACCGAACAACGGTCTCCTAATTTTGCAGCGTGTTTCATTTCATTCGATTTTTCGGATCGGTAGCTGTTTCCAGCATTGCGACTTTGTTTGATCAAAAAACCTCTACGTTTCGATTTTCTCGTCTGATCGTCTGAAGTGCTCTCAATATTTTCTATTGAAAGGTCGTCTACTTGAAATTCTTCTGGAGTGATATCATGATGATTATCATCGACAGTTAATTGATATTCCGACGATGGTTCATCGTCTGGCTGCAGTAGTGCCAAGAGTGAACATGTTTGAATCTCAAAATTCTCAAGCGATGGCCCTGAGTTCTCGTTTATGTAAGATGCAGTATTAGACACTGGAAGTCGATCAAAGATGGTGGAAGATGATATGTCTGCAAACACTGGGTCAGTCACAATGAGTTCTTTCTGAGGCTGAAGCAATCAGTCCTCCTGTTCGTTCTTCAGCAGCGGATGCCTCACTGATGATGCTCGTACTCTTGATAGCTGATATTCTTCTTCGTTTCCTTTCGGGTTCAGCTGATCCTTGCTGGTCTGTGCACATCGACCCACCTGCAAAGAACAACAACTGCATATACTCTTTATGCATATACATATCAGATATGGGTCAATTACTCTCGAAATGTACATGTAATTGATAACAATATATCCACAAGTTTTTCAGTCAAAGCAATTAGAATTTCTCAAAGTTTTTAAATCATAATTATATTTGATTTGCGGTCTTTGGAGGGGTAGAATAGAACAAATATATCAATACTTTTTTCGCACTATCATAGTTACTAGGGTGACTATACTAGGAACAATGATGTAGCCTATACCTTTTCTGTGTCTGATGCATTGTCCCTCAAGCACATATTAATAAGAAAACTGATAATTATAGTTTCAAAAATTTCCAAGTAACAAATTGCTATACCAATCGATCTATAAAATCTATGTAGCACCTCGTACATGTACGCATACATGTACATGTGCGCATAAGTAGGCTTCACGTGAAATGCATGATATAAACATGCACATGTACCATTGTTGACTGCAAGCGTCACTTAAATGAAAAGTACAGCTTCGGTGCACTAAGTAAAGTACCAAATGAAGACTAAGCATCGATGGGAAACATTTTGACATCGACGAACAATAAAATCAAATCTACAGATTAGGATTTTAAAGACATAAATGACATGATGTTAAATGGTCGAGATCTCGACCACTAGAAACTTATGTGTTAATAAAACAAGTGTGACAGCCACGTCTATTATTATTGCTACTCAAACATTCTTGGAAAGATGTGCATAGTTGATTTTCTTCATGATAGGAAAACAAATCATAAAGTACATCACAGTAAGGGAATTGAGCAAAAAATAGAAAATATAGTAAATGTGAGAACGAGTATATGCATTATTTTTGAAACATGATTAGGCTATACATATACTCGTATGTCCGAAAGAAACCTATATGTCATAAATAACTATTTTATGGATAAAATATCGACAGAAACATATAGGTTTTTGATCTTGCTTAGAACGCTAATATTCAAACTTGATTTCGAGGCTTTCCTCGGGTAGTTAAATTTTACTAAAATTAAAGACACCATTTTAAACAGAAATTATTTTGAAGTGACATATTTTATAATACGGTAGTCCGGTGATGTTTTCTACTTCGTGAAATATAATCCAATTCGAGCATTCATTTTATAAACCATGTGTAACGTTTCCAGGACTAGTCAGGTGAACACATGCTTTTTAATGACAGTCTAATTAAACAAATTAAGACGAGTAAGCGTTGCCTAATGATGCATTTTCTTGGCTAATCATAAATGAAATGTAGAGGAGAACTAAACAAACTATATTTGAACAAAATTTAGCATGTGAAATACTTGAAACATTGGTCACTAACTTCTGTCATTAACGATTTTATCATATTTTTTCATTATTTTTTATTACTGTTTTATCATATAACTGTTTTTGTCATCTTAAAAAATAATCATACCATTAATACTCTTACATGTAGGCTAATCTAACTACTGACGCACAAACTTGCATTAACTTACAAACATTTTCACTCTAACTCTATGGATAATCAGCGGAAAGTGTAACTTAATAGGGCCTATAGACCTACATATAACGTAATGAAACCTTTTATTGATATCTTTACCGGTAAACTAGCAGGGGCTTGACCAGAAAATTAGTTTGAGGCATACTTGATATCTTTGGTTGGGAGAGGGGGGAATCAGAATTTACTAATGAACGTTGATCCGTTAATTTGTACATCAACTTTTTACAGGAGACCATCAGCTTTCACAGGTAGGTTGGATAATAATAATATCTGTTAATTCAAATTCATCATAAACATATATGAATTATTATAACAGGTCATCAAAAAAGATGGCTACCCGTGTTCCATGTACTACGACGATATAAACACAGCTTTGCAGTGACCATTTCATATCATTGGTTCTGCATGCCTCTGCGAGTATAATGATAAGCAGGATTTCCATGACATAACATACGTACCTTGGGAGAGGAACGACTCTCCCAGGAAGGCGTGACCTCTTTTGCAATGCAATTTAGCATACTTCAAATATATTGACCAAGCATTTAATATCAAATTTGGTTCCCGTGTATGTGTTATCACTGAAAATATTAAGCGGGAAAATGGCTCTTCTGTCCTTACTCCAACTGGACACGCCCACTGAAGCTATAGGTATATGTACGAGTGCATATTATATTATGGAAAGTTAGCGCTGAAATGTCATGTCATAATCGCGAATCTCAAGACAGCAAAGATTATTGCATAGATTTGTTATCGTTTCTATCGTTCTAAGATTTCCATCATGGAACCTCACTATATTGAGATTCGCAATTGTAAGACTGACTCAAATGAGCTTAAGTCCATGTTTAAATCCGAGCTAAAGTGATCCATGCTACTTAATCCAATTTTGACATTCAAATAATAGGCTACAAGATCTTGACTTACTTTCGTCATCTTCAAATTGATATCCAACATCTGCATCGAAAATCGGTTCATCGTTGGTATTTTGAGATTCTTCTTCGGACAGATCAAAAATAGCTTTTAGAATATCTTCTGGTTTTTTTCGTCGAGACATCGTTAGCACAATAGCAATTCAAGTCCACAGATGTACGATGAAATGAAGCAATAAACAAGTTTAAGTTCAACATATATTAGCAAGGTTAGAAATCTATGTTGTCTAGACAAAGCCGTTCCTAAGATATCGGGTGAGTCATTTGTGTTCAAAACTGCGTGTCCAATATCTAAGTCTGTTTTCACCATTTTCATTTTTAGCAAACCTTAAATGACGATAAGCTTCTCATATTATGTTCCATACATTTCTAATAGTTGGCTAACAAAATAGGTCTAATGATGGGAAGTGATTGATTTGATACTGTATCAATATCATTTATAAGCCTATACGTACATTACAACATGATCATACGAGAGATAGGCCTATTACCAAGACGATTAGATCTGAAGCCATTCATGGTGCAGTTCCTCTATTGCTGGTGTGCAGTCATTTCAATTTTGTCACCTTAGGAAATGAATAGACAAAAATTTAAAAAATTATCTTTATAAGAACCCTGTAAAGTCAAGATGACATGATTTTAACTAGACACCATAGTTCAAAGTATCTTTCGACATTCATTTAGCCTCTTTTAGTCACTTAATCTGATGTCGTATCATTATTTGAAATCTTGTTAATTTTAATCGAACTGACGTATAACTTATACGACACTGATATGTTGTTCAAAAGTTTCGTCTAACTGTCGTATAATTGATACGACAGTTCGACAGAATGAAAATTCGTCTAACTGATTATACAACAAACGAAGAGGGCCTGTTACGTCATGATCCAAGTCGAAATCAAATTAGCTATATGGATAGGATGAAAGACTGCTTCATTCTCAGTCAGATGATGTAAATATCTCAAAACTGAAAAATTTGCTTATACGACGGTTCGACAGAAGACCATCGATTTGTGCTTTGTATTGTTTTCAACCGGTAAGAGATAGATTTCTAGCTGAAAGCAATCAAGAGTGCTGCCAACACCACCGCAACGAAGTCAGGAAGCTATGGAACATGAAGTCCAGTTAATCACATGTAGCAGTTACATTATTGTTGATGAATAATGGTGCTATACTGGCTCTGATTGACCGATTTTCTTTATTTTTGTTTTGCCTGATAGCTTTTGGCTTGTAGAACAACATATTACATAACAAAGGAAACAAATGTAATTTTATAAGAGTGAGGTATGATTTTGTGTAACATTGCTAAATGAAGATCAAATTATCTACTAGTTTTTTATCTATAACAGGAAAACAACTCAATATTCATGCTTGAAATTTCCAACAATGATATTAGTAAGCACAACTGACATATCTTCCAAATTTCAGAGAAATTCGTTCAAGTTTGGCGGAGTTAGACAAAGTTGAAGTTACATGTAAGGCGATGTTTAAGGGTGATCCATTTTTTAGGAAACAATCTGTAGAAATGCATGGATATAACTACAGATTGTTTCATAAAAAATGGATCACCCTTAAACATCGCCTTAACTTCAACTTTGTCTAACTCCGCCAAACTTGAACGAATTTCTCTGAAATTTGGAAGATATGTCAGTTGTGTATCAAATTCACCGCAAACAAGATGCTGCACCTAATTCCTTTTTCAAATTGTGGAAAACAGTAACCCTAAATGAAATTCGAGGGTTTATTGCAATACTGATTCACATGATGGTCGTGAAAAAGCCTACTTTGGCTGATTACTGGTCCACTTCCGAACTGCTAGCTCAAAGTTTTGCACCGGCAATCATGCCACGCAATAGATTTCAATCGATATTGTCCTTTTTCAATCTCAACGACAATGATATATTTGTTGCATCAGGCCAGGAAAACCACGATCGCCTCCATAAAGTGAGACCTTTATACGACCATCTTCGCGCTACTTGTTCGAAACTGTACTACCCAGAAAAAAATCTCAGCATTGATGAGGCTATTTGCCCATGGAGAGGAAGACTTAGATTTAGAGTCTACATGAAAGACAAGCCGAACCGATGGGGTGTCAAATTGTATGAAATATGTGAAAGCTCAAGTGGCTATGTACTCGATTTTGAAATTTATTGTGGTGAACCAGATCGAAGTAATCGTCCAGTTGATGTCTGCATGCGTCTTATACAGCCTTATCTGCAAAAAGGACATTGCCTTTATACTGATAATTATTACACATGCCCAGAGCTAACTGAAACTCTCCTTGAACAGAACACTTCTTCAGTCGGGACTGTACGATCTAATCGAGTTGGAATGCCACGAGTTTTGCAAAACGAGACTCTGAGAAGGGGAGAGGTAGCATACAGGAGAAAGGAAGGTGTCGTTGCACTGAAATGGAAAGACAAGAAAGATGTTCATATTCTTACTACAATTCACAATCCTACCGAGATGGTGACAGTCAGAAGTCCCACTTCAGAAAAAGAGAAACCAATCGCTGTTCATGATTACACGCAAAACATGGCTGGTGTAGACAAATCGGATCAGATGATGGCATATTATCCATTGAGACGAAAAAGTGTGAAGTGGTAGAAAAAGTATTCTTCCATCTATTGACTCTGTCGGTGGTACAAAGCAAAATACTATACAATAAGTCTGGACGTGGACGGCAACTATCTATTCGAGATTTCATAATTGAATTGGGTATATCTCTCTTGAATGATTACATACAACAGAAGCATGATGGCGACGCCTCTTCACCTTCTCCTCGACCGAATCGAGCTCTACGGCTGCTTTCTCGATGTTTTCCAGAACCGATTCCATCTACAGCATCAAAATTGAGGCCGGCAAGACGATGTGAAGTGTGCAGTTCAAAGCAAATTCGCAGGGAGAGCACTTACATGTGTTCAAATTGCAAAGTGGCTTTGTGTGTACATCCCTGTTTCAAAGACTATCATACTAAAACGAATTTCAGCACATGAATTTGACAAAATTTTTAGTTTACTGCCTCAATAAACTAAAATACAAATATACGAAATGTTCATGATTTATGTATGTAAATGAAAGCAATAAACAATACATCTTTTTGAAATAGAAACGAAAGCTTTTTATTACGTATCTTTGTGGGTTTAGTACGCAACATCAAAATATGGTTTTATAATATATTCAAAGATTTATCAAATTGACTAAAATATACAATTTTTTAAATATATTTTTCTCAGTATCTAAGGAGAGTTGTGCTATCAAATTTTGCATGGTAGTTGCGAAAACCGTTCTCTTATATGAGTATTAATATCAATGATATTTAAGTATTTGTTAATTATTTATTCAATATCAAAATCGAAGTAAAAAACCGTTTTTAGCTAATTTTTACAAAAATTTTCAAAATGACCTTAATATACCATTTTTCAAAACCACATTACTCAGTATCTAACAAGAGTTGGGCTACAAAATTTGCATGGAAGTTAACAGAGATACTATCCTAAATGAGTAAAAATGTCAATTCTATTGAGTCAATATTGAGCAAGTAATCAAACTTTGAAATTATAGCAAAATCTCCGGATCCTGAGAAGCAACCTTGTCAAAAAGGCCTGGGAGTGAAAAATCCTGGGTATTAAAGTAGGAGTACCAAAGTATCATGGGATAATGATGTAAATAAAATGGGGTAAGGACATTAATGTCCCAGTGATTAATGACATCTGGTTTTGAACTATTATGGGGTTAATGCTATCAAAATATCATGAAACTTGATGATACATTTCAGTTATGGATTAGAGAGTTAGAACAAATATCTTGAAAGCCGGCTCCTGATGTAACTAATCGAATCTCGTACCCAAAACCTTTGACTCAGTTTTTTTATCGATCTAAGCAAGTAATACAAGAAGTGTGGGATCCATTGGAGGATTTAAAAAAGGTCTCTGAGTGTTCAACATTGATTGAGATTGCCAAAACAAGCTTAATGGTGGGAATAGCAATCCCATAGGAAAGTGTTTTGATCCATATTTCTATAGAAAGGCTGCATTGGGAGATATTCGACATGAAGCCCAATTGATGGTAAGCAACAGGTTATTCGTTACAGTGAAATTGAAAATACGCGCTGTCCACACCATAGAGTAAGTATAGTACGTATACGTACACTCTAAGAGTGTCGACTCAAAAAAGTATCTGTGAACAGTAAAAATTTTCAATGAAAAGATTCAGTTTTTTGCGAAGATAGTGCTCCTGCGGTGCAAAAAATAATTTGAGCAGTTTCTAAAAAGCTAAATTTTTGCAAATTCTATATACTATTGACATGAACACGGTATATAAGTAGCATGAAACAAGTTGGATACTAAAAGGAATGGATTATTTGATAACAAGCATCTCAATTAAGCAGAAATTATGCTGATTATCAAGGGAATTTTATGAACCGCATCATAATACAAGTCTTCATGAAAAAGTCGAGATCTTATTGTGCTTTCTTGGCTAAAATTAATTGTTTCTAATTCCATTTTCATCGGCATGATTTTATGATTCACTAAATCTATGTTTCACTTTATAAATCTGAATGGTGATATGGACCCATTTACATCTTTAAAGTTGATTGAAATATGTCTTTGATTATGTTATTTTGCTCTTTCAGTTGCAGATTGCTTATGATGTGATCACGCTTAAGAAAATACTGTTGAGGTTGAGCATGAAAGTAATAGCAACCTCTCGAAGTGCTAATTTAACAAAACATTGCCTCTCCAAGGCTGTCATGACAAGGAGGATATGTAAAATACTCTTATTCCTTCTACATTACTGTCATGATCAGTCAATTCCGTGGTAGTTTCTTAAATACTGTAAAAATTTGCTTATCTCACATTTCCCTGACATCTAGTGCATGGTGGTCGTGTCTCGTTGCTCTCAGGCCACGTCATTGTAATTGTGCTGGTTCGTCGGTTTTTCGTCATCGTTTTTTGAAATTTTTGTGATCTCCGTGCTTCGCATCAGCTTCTCAACGTCGTTGTACACATTTTGGGAGCAGTCCGCAGAGGATTTTTCCTCTATCGTCGATTTTGTGATCTCTTCGGTCTCCGTCAGTGATTAGTGCTTATCGGCTTCACTTCGTCTCTTGTCTGCGTGTTGCCTGTGTAACTCTGTGTGTGGAATTTCTGACGTCAGTCTACCGGGCATATGATGCAGATCGACTTTCAATAACCGGATGCAGTTTGGTTTATTGCAGTGAATACTACCGTTGCTTCACTGGCCTGTTGGTTTCAGCGTAGGGTTCGCTAGTTATGTGATCACCAGGTTGAAGGTTCGAATCCCATCAAAGAATTTTTCGCTGTCAGTACAATAGTCTTATTACAATCAATTTTCTTGAGTTCTTCCGAAAATTTTTGACTTCACTAAGAAACTAAACGAAGAATAGTGCTTCAGAAAGCATGAATACTCCTACCTTTATGTCAGTGCGGCGAATGTCAAGTTCTCAAATCAGCAGATTGAACAAAGATCAGTTAACTTCTGTTTTAAAGGAGGCTGTACATGCCTTTGACTCTTCCAAAATCAAAAATTCTGCTTCTCTAACAAAGGCCGACATTGAAAGTGTTTTGGACAGTAAGCTGAATCAATACTTCAAAGCAATGGAAACAAAAATAACTGAAATACTGGATAAGCAAACATTATCGCAGCAAAAATGTGACTCCCTACAATCTCAGATTGATGAGGTAAAGAATGATTCACATGTATCACTAAACTATATATCAAATGACATCACAAACGAAATTGAGAACCGAATCAGTCGAAGAAATAATCTGATTATTTCAGGAATTGAGGAGGGTGTAAGTGGTTCCGTTGAAGATCGTAAGAAGGAGGATGAAAATAAAGAACGCGAAATCTTGAAAGATCTTGACAATGAGTTCGCTGGCATTTCCTTAATAAGTCGCATAGGAAGATCTAACGGTACTTCTCCTAGACTGATGAGAATAACAATGAATGACTTCCAGACGAAACTATCGATTTTGAGAAACACAAAACGTTTAAAAACTTCACCTGTTTATAAGCACATATATGTAAACAATGATTTCACACCTTTCCAGCGAATACAAAATAAGGAGTTGCGAGATGAATTGCAACAAAGAAGAACTAACGGCGAAGATGTGGTTCTGTATCGCAACAAAATCGTCTCAAAATCCAGTTTAAGAAATTTTCAGTAATTGATTTTAAACATGTTGTGGTTCCAAATTGATTGTTGACAAATGTTCAATCCCTCAGACCTAAATATGATGAACTTTGTGCTATTGCTACGGTAGAAAATCCAGACATCATCGCCCTCAGTGAAACATGGCTTACCGATGACATTTCTGATGATGAAATTGATATTCATGGGTATACTACTGTTCGTCAGGATAGAGTGGATGGAAGGCGAGGTGGAGGTGTATGCGCCTATGTACGTTTCAACATTTCCTACGTGATAGTGCAATTCCACCGACGACCTTCTTTTATAGAATGTCTTTGTATTCATTTAAAATGTAGTAACGTTGTCATGGTTATTCTTTATGTTCCCCCAAATCTTAGTAGTTTCCAATATAGTGAAGTAAACGATTTCATTGTAAATTTTTGCGATATGTTTACTTCCTCACATTTTCTTATCGCTGGGGACACCAACCAATTGTCTACAGAGCATATAGAACAATCTTTGGATCTTGAACAAGTTGTTAAGTCTCCAACCAGAAAAAAGTCTGTACTTGATAAAGTTTTGTTATCTAAGTCGCTTTTGAATTCGTACTTTTGTCAAAATTGTAGTTTAAGTAAATGTATTGATCCCCCCGTTATCGTTGGTCCTCCGATTGGTGGCTCTGACCACAACACGGTTTTTCTGAAGCCTTGTAAGAACTTAAAAGTCGTTCATTGTGCTGACGGAATTTCATATTATACAAGAGTATACGATTTTCGTGAATGCTATGTGGCCGCTTTCATGGCATATTTGTTAGCTTTTCCTTGGCAGAAATTTTATCGTCTCGAATCCACCTTGGATGACAAATGTAAAGTTTTCTACAACATTTTGAACAATGCTATGAAACATATTCCCTCTGAGATAGTCAAAATGACAGGTAAAGAAAAGCCATGGTTTACCCCAAAGTTAAAAGTACTAATAAATCACCGTTATGCAGCCTTTCGGAGTAATGATTATGAGCTGTACAAATCTTACAAAGAAAAAGTGAAGAGAGAAATAGAAAAGGCGAAGCACAACTGGATTATGAACCTAAAGCAAAAGCCTAATGGTCTGTGGAAGGCAGTAACCAATGTTAGGAATCAGGGTGATCTTTGCTACGCAAATAACGACATTGAATCAATAAATGCAGCTTTTGCTTCAAACTTTGGGCAAACCTCAGACTTGTCGAAGATCATCAGAGAAATTAACCAAGTAGAGGAGACTGGGAAATGGAATGTTCATGTGACAGTGGAAAAGACAAGGAAGTTCCTGGAAAGACTGAATACCAAGAAGGCTGCTGGCCATGATGAGTTTCCTCCGTTTCTTGCTAAGGTTTCAAGTGATGTCCTGGCTGGACCACTCTCACATCTCATAGCACTCTCCTTTGAAAACCAAGTCATCCCTGAAATTTGGAAAATTGCAAGCGTAACCCCAATTCCCAAAAAGAAAAATCCTACCACTTCAGATTTCCGTCCCATCTCAGTATTATCTGTTTTCTCCAAGGTTCTCGAGCAATACGTCATCGATTCTATCAAGCCTGCACTTATAGAGGCCTATGGTACAAATCAATTTGGCTTTCGACCCAGATACTCTACCATACATGCCAATATTCGAATTGTGGAATACGTAACATCTTGCTTAGACGATATGCAAACTTGTGGATCTGTTCTTCTCTCGTTCGACATGGCAAAAGCATTTGATCGTGTCACGCATTCAAGCCTGCTACAATCGCTAATTGACGCGAAACTGCCAATAGACTTTCTCCTGTGGTGCTGTAATTTTTTACAAAATCGAATCCAATACGTCAAAATTAAAAATCGTTTCAGCTCTACTGCTGCAGTACCTTCTGGCATCCCGCAAGGTGGAAAACTGTCACCATTCCTCTTTTGCATACATATGAGTTCATTGGTACCATTTACTCAATTTTTTGTTATGTCTAAATATGCAGATGACGTTGTTGTTATGTTCCCAGTCACTGACCCCAGTACCATTGAAGCAACTATAAGAAGTGAAGTTAGCAATGTTGAGAATTGGTGTACCTTGCATGGTTTAACTCTCAATACAGGAAAGACTCAATGCATGTACGTTAAGAAGAGATCCATGTCTTTATCTCCAACGAACATCGTTTTTGAAAAACAGCTAAAGATTCTGGGAGTCATCTACAGCGCGAACTTTTCATGGGATGTATTTGTCGACACATTATGCAGACGTGCTAGTCAAAAACTCTTTATCATAAAGCGCCTAAAGTATTCCTTGTCGAAAACTGAGTTATTACTCGTCTACAACGCTGTAATTTTGTCTACCCTCGAGTACAACGCTCCGCTGCTTATTGGCTTAAATCAGAAAAATTCCGAAAAACTCGAAAGAGTGCGCAAACGTTGCCATCGCATTATTTGCGGTTCTGATTGCGATTGCGATAAATTTACACCCCTGACAACGAGACGGGAAACACAAGCACTGAAACTTTAGAGACATGTTACATCCTGAGAATCTTCTTCACCACCTTGTCCCAGCGAATTTGACTTAATCTCGTCTGTCCCATCAGCTTGTGATACCTTACTCTCGAACTCACTTTCGCCGCTCATCTTTCATACCGACGTGTGCCATTTTGTACAACAGCATGACTTAGTGTTTGCTATTGACTTAGATTTTTTTTCTTCGATAATTTGATAAATTACCATGTTCCTTGTTATCAGCGCACCTTAATTCTGCGAAAAGAATTGTATTTATACCGAATGTACCACTTCCGATATGCATGATTTTCATTACAAATATAAAGCATACTACTACTACTACTATATGGGAACAATACGCAACTGTGTTCAACTCGAGTTAATTTGATAAAATCGAAACGTTCGAAACTGTATACACATTGGGGATTTAATTAATACTGAGTTGCTACTCTACCTAATATGCTTACCCTACGGTCCACTCCCCTTTATAGTTCGACATTTATTCTTGATTTCTGTGTCGTCGGTGGCAATCACTGACAATGAGTCAGTTGGCAGACAAATTCGATCAGTTGAAAGTAATTAGTCAAAAATCTCACTGATCATCAGAGGGTGATGCGGCATATACCAACTTTGGCCTTGTCCTCCTTGCAACTATCTTTTTTTTGGATAACACTTGAAAAGAAACAGTCACCAATTTCTGATCAGAAATATGCATTCGCACCAGATTCATATTTTCGAAGTTTTCTTAAGAGAAATTACATTGTAATTTATTCGATAACATGATCTGCTTTCTTCAATGTTCAGTCTGTTGGTGATTGTTGCAGTTTAACCATGCATTGACATTTCCTATCAATAAGACAGAGTCGCACGTACAATCTGATGATGACAATCAAGATATATAATGAAAATACAGTGTTGCTGTTGTTGCTCTTTGTCCCCGATCGCAACTGTCGTCACATACGATTGCCCAGTCGGCCAATGTCCTAGAGGAACTTTATGATCTTGTTTGAGAGATCTTCCATCGCCGGGATTATGGATCCAAAAGAGCGAGTTCTAGCATTGGTCCATCTGGGGTAGGTGCGGATGATGTGGTCGACATTTTCTTCTTTTCCACAGTGCTCGCAGTTGAGGTCTTGTGTTTGCCCGATTCAGCAACGATATGATGCGGCCAGCGTGGAATGTCTTGTTCTGATTTGGGCCAGGGCTTTTCTCGTCATCAATCTTTCTCCTTTTTCAGACCAGGTATTTTTCCATCTTCTGTAGTGCTCATTTTGGATCACACTGTTCTTTCTTCTGGAGAGCTCTTTGATACGATTCTTAAATTCGAAAATACAGTAAGTGTGCACACTGGGCGTACTTATGATAGTTTTAATGATATTGAATTACTGAATAATACCAAAGGTTGACGATCCGCAAATTTGGACGGCTAATCAATTGGCTTGTTGATCATGTAATGCTTGATGAGAGGACTACACGCAAGAAATGAGAGATAAGTGTTATGAGCAACGGAATTGCACCACCAGAGTAAATAAAATATGCAGCAACAGCAACATTTGCGACGGAGGAATAAAGAACATAGATCTTTGCGTAATAGCATACCCAGAAAAAATTGAAACTATTTAAAATCGAACCATAATGTCGCATTTTTTGTCAAATACAACCCGAACCTAAATTTATCACAAAAAAGGTTTTAGGAGTTTTATTACAAAACCATTGGAGTGTGACTATATGTAATCGAATTAAGACACGACACGGTCAAAATAATTCGAAGGATCCAGGAAACGGAAGATGCCAAAGTTAAACAACTACCCTAGTGGCAAATCCTATAAATAATTAGGTATTTAAAGTCATGAACGAATGAATACAAATTAATACTAATCACATAGAGTAACCTACTCCAGTACAGAGTAGGGATTGAAATACGAATAAAGGCTAGCCGACCCAATGTATGACGGGAAGGGTAATAAATTAAAACTCAATCAATTTTATTTTTACAATCTGAGAACTAAAATGAGAGTTCGTCATTGACTTGACGCGAAGCTAGCTTAAAAATAACAAATGGTGAAAATAAGAAACCTAAAAAATCAAAATTAAGTTTGCTATGTATAGGGTCATCAGGGAGCTGTCATGTAATGTCTTTGGAAAGCGGTAAAATAAGAGCAGAGTAAGTGTGTCACTATGCATATTTTTTGTGAATCCATTATGAGCGTGCGTGGTGTAGAGACATTACAGCTTAACATACTACACAATTTATATGCAGAGTGTTTCAAATGTAGGTTCATCGGCAGGGCAGACTGACATCGTAAGCATTACGGAAAATGAATACACTTCAACATTAGCTATCAAACAGTGGAGATGTAGAAGGCGGTTGATGAAATTCACAATTGACACAAAGAGTCACTATGCATGCGCGTAAAGCACATCTGACAGTCTAAAAGAAATTAAATGCAGGCTTTGGTAGAAAACAGGAAAATGTGCATTATTTACAGGATTAACAGGAGAACACTTTAAAACATCTGCAGTAACAAAATGCCATAATAAGAAGCAATGTAACGCTGTAATTAGGCTACATCAAATAATACTGTGAACAGTAGTAACACAAAGATCACAACGATTCAGCTTATCTGCAACCCACTCTGCATGTCACACTTTTGAAGGCAGTCATCCGTAATAGAACAGAATTGCTGTTAACAGGCGGCCTTTCATTGTGTAATGAAAAAAACGTAAACCAGCACGTGAATGTCCACTCCCTTGTTTTAGCAGGTTTGTTAGTAAAAGCGATAAACAGACAGTGCCGACGTTTCGAGCGTTCGTTTTAGGAATTAGCGAGGAAATTAGCCAAACGATGCATGCTTTTATATAAATATCAAGGAACAGGATTCAGTGTTCAGAAATTTGTCAGTTCTAACTTGCGATTGATGCTAGGATAGAGATGTTAAAGTCTAGTCTACGCTAAGCGGGTCTGAACTGATAGAGAGTAGCTACCATTACGACCTTTCGTTTTCTTCAACAACTGTGCGACGTAGCATCTATCCAAATACCCTTGTAGTGTGCTTTCACCGCTATCACAGTTGTCTGAAGTTGATGTCACCACCTTTTAAGATTTTCCCGATTTTGTAAGAGACAAAAATTGGCGTCCTGGAGACGCTATGATATCATGTGCGAATTTCAGGCCTTATCAGGCCCAGCACTGATAAGGCTGACCAAATATTCAGAGGGGCCACCGTGAT
Organism: Prostheceraeus crozeri; assembly: GCA_907163375.1. NCBI lineage: Eukaryota > Metazoa > Platyhelminthes > Polycladida > Euryleptidae > Prostheceraeus > Prostheceraeus crozeri. Next base: position 63,286 of record CAJQUW010004336.1, on the reverse strand, counting down.
TTCAGGGGTGATCGAATACTTCGCCTGTTTACCTGTGATCCTATTGTCCCAAGTCATGTTTCAGGGTTGATGCCAGTATGAAAGGGCATCACCGCTGACTCATGACTTAGAATGAGGCAGATACACGTACATATGATAAGTCCAGCTTAAATTCTTGTTCGCAATTATCAATATTATAAATGAGATCGTGTACAAGATGAATTGCCAGCACTTCAACCGCTCATATGCAGACCATTCAGGCAACAGCTTTAATGCGCGTGTCGGTCAACATCGCGACGCTTTTCGACTCCTACATCAACAAATGTCAGCAGTTATCGAACATTCGCTAAACAGCGATGACCAAATGAAAAAAATAATAATGTTGAGATACGGGAACATGAGACATATTATCACAGAAAAATTGTTTTCGGCAGCATGGCATGCGGAACGTAGAAACAGCAGAACGCAGAACTGTAGATAAGCTGAATAATTGTGACCACAGTGTTTCCATTGTCTATAGTATTGCTTGATTTGATTACAGCGCTACGTTACTTTTTATTATGGCATTATGTTGATTTAGATGTTTTAAAGTGTTCTCCTGTAAATATATACTGTAAATAATGCACCATTTCCTGCTTTATACCAAATCAGGAAATCAGGTAGGCGCGCGGCGACCTACCTGTAACCAACCTAATCCTTTGAAACATGACACAGAAGTCCACAAAAGAAGCCCTATATATACCATTATGCAGTGGCTACAAAACACATGTAGATAGACTCTTCAGAAGCAAACACATGCATGTCTGTCAAGTCTCCTTTTGAATTCATACAACAATCTTCTATGCAATTTTAGGCATGGCGATTATTTCATCCTCTTTCATGTATTTATTGCGGTGTAGGTGGAAGTAAAACATGAAATTTTCCGCTGTCATCATCTTATTCATTATTATTACCAATAAATAACGCATCCAGTGGGCGAAAGCTCCATTGTGTTAAACAGTCTGGTTCTGTCACAAAACTTTCAGATGTTTGGCTGCATCGTGCGCACTTCTGGCACGCGTCTGTCAAGAAATCTGGCAGCGCGATAAGCCGAGATATGTCAATCTATCTATTAAGAGATTTGTGAAAACACAAATTATTGCATTGGAGACAACACACTCAACTGCAGCGTGGTAAAGACGGATTGTTATAAACAAAGATAAAAAATAGCAATTAAGAATATTGGACGACAATACAGAGGTGCAATATCAATGGCTTGAATTTAATCATGCTGTGATTGTGTGGTTCTTATCGACTATCATTTAATGAATATTTTCCAAAATAGATCACTCACCAGCTGTTTTCAATACCTTTTCTGTTGACAATCTTAATTTATCAAGCTAGACTGCTGACGCAAGCTTCAGACTAAAGTTTTAATGAAATCGACAAATGTTGACAAAAGCAACTGCGCGCAACTCAAGACTACAAACAATATAAGAAGAACAAATTCTCATACAGAACCCTGACTGGAATCTTTACATCAAGCGCGCCGGATTGTGCGCCAGCACCAAATTCTATTTATAGATTATTCCAGACTAAGGCGCGCCGGGAGCAAAATCTATTTATAGATCCTTCCGGATTAAAGCGCGCCGGCACCAAATTCTATTTATAGATTCTACTCAATAAAAATCCGTATGATGAGTTTAATGCGCGCCGTAACCGAACACAGTAATTTAACTTGAACGAGTACGTTTTCACCCTTTCATTCGCAATATTTTTTGCGTTATATTTGCACGAACGAATAGGATACAGGCCATATTTCCGCAGAACTGATTTACGCCGTATCTATAGAAACGTGTCTCTTTCATGGAGTTTGTCTGAGTAGATAGTGTTTATGATATACGGCTGACGATTTACCACAAAAAGAAATTATAGAAAAGTAAATGCAATCTCGCAGCCAGTAGGCCTATTTCGAATTCGAAATCTTACCCAGTTCATTCTGTAGTTATTTCATTTTCCGATGATATATTGTACAAGATGATAAAGCCTTCACATATATTTAATTGTACATGACATTTCGTACTTACACGTGTGCGTTACTTAACAGTAGTATTTATTTTTTTTGATCATTATTATTGAGTACTCTCTACAGTATACTGTCTGTTACTACTACGTTAGTATCCTGAAATGTACTTCATCAAAGGCCAAAGCGCGCCGGGATATGTTCTATTTTTAGAAAATATCGCATATCGAGCGCGCCGGCGCGCCGGATTAATCCAGCAAAACATGTAAAGATTCCAGTCGGGTACAGAACAAGCATGATTCCGATAAATATTCAAATTGTGAAATTGTCTGCCAACTCGAAAGGATCAATATATAGAAGGATTTGAGAACATAAAATGAGCCTCTTCTCAAGGTCTCCTACATTTTTTCGATAAGAGCTTTAGTAATTTGGGAAATTCTACAATTCTAAGTTTTTTCAAAACAAATTAGGAAAATGCCATCGCGTGCAATATCTGAGCTAATGTTGGGCGCGACACGTAAATGTAGGTGGATGTGTCGACTCAAGGAAAGTTTCAGCAGATAATGAAAATTTTTGTATCAAATTATTCAGTTGGTTTTGCAGAGATTGCGTTCCTGATGTTTAGAACAACATTGACCATCATCGAAAAAGCTACTTTTTGCAAATCACTCAAGTAACAGTAGCAAGTATATTAGGTGAAGCAGCAACCATAGAGTAGGGATATATAGGTAGAGTGTAGTCTCTACTATATGTATACAGTGAACAATTTTTGTATCAAGAGATTCAGTTTTTTGTGGAGATTACGTTCCCGTGGTCCAAAAATTATTTGAGCAGTCTTGAAAAAGTCAAAATTTTGCAAAATTAAGTAACCGAGATGACTCCCCGTTGTAAGTAGTATAAAGTAAGTTGGATATCAAAAGGAATGAATATCTGCTGAAAAGCACCCAAACTAAGCGGAAATCAAGCTGATTATCAAGGGAATTTCATGATCCCCATTACAATGGAAGTCTTCATGAAAAAGTCGCGATATTATTCGTGCTTTCTTGGCTGAAATTTCAAGTTTTTAATTCAATTTTCACCGGCATGATTTCATGATTCACTAAATTCATGCTTCATTTCTTGAATCTGAATAGTGATGTGGACCCATTTACATATTTTAAAGTTAATTGAAATGCCACTGTGATTTTGCTCTGCCAGTGGCAGGTTACTTATGGAATGATCCCGCTTCAGATGATTCTCTTGAGGTTCATCATGAAGGCAATAGCAGGTCATCGAGCTGCTAATTTAACAAACCTTACCTCTCCAAGGCTGCCATGACACCGACAATCTGTAAAATAATATCATTTCCTTCTGCTTTGCGATCATGACCAATCAATTCCGTTGTAATTTCTTCAAAACTGCATAAATGTGCATATCTCACATTTGGAAACTATTCCGACTGTATCATAGAGTGGGTATATTAGGTATATTATCCCTACTCTACCCAGTGAAAAATGTATGGTGGGCCCCACATGGTATTTACATGAGCCCCATGCATGGGGAGCGCGTGGGATTTATTACATTGACCCACGGTCACCCCATGCATGGTATTTTTGTGAATACCCCACGTTTATCCCATCTGGTTAAATGGCAAATTTGCGGGCATTATATCCCAGCTAAATCCCACGAATTTATTTTTCACCACAATTTTACCACGCATAACCCATCTAGCTAAATGGCAAATACCGGCATTATCCCAGCTAAATCCCATGAATAAATTTTTCTCCACTATTGTGCCATTAAGAAGTACTTGAAAAGTGCCATTAGAGTCCGTATTAACCACAATTCCAATATTTTGCTTCATGCTGTCAAATAGAGCTATGCAAAAACAAACAATTTTGAAAACCTTCAATATATACTTTTATATAGTTTTAGAATTCAAATGTCAGTCAACTCGACGTTCGTTAGTTCGTCTTGCACAACTTGAGGTGCAGATTTATGCCGCCGCCGCCGCCGATCGCTTGGTGTAGAAGGAACACAGTCTCGCGAATTGATTAAACAGCTCGCATTTGATTTTTCGATGTCCTCATCTGATGGGTCTAAGGTTCTACTAATTGCCGCTGCAAAGCAAAATAAAAATAGGTTGATTTGATGCAATTATATCCACGTGTTCTACGGGAACACATGGACCTACATGAAAAGCAATGATGCAAATTTGGCTAATTTCATTGAAAAGGTCGCGGCAAGTTATATGGTTGCAGATCACGAGGTCACTCACAAAAAGAAAAACTGACTAAATTGCTGATGTACATGAATGCACAGATCATTCACAATTGCAGATGAAAATACAGGGAAATTCGTAGGCGGGAACTTGAAATCACAGGATTAAATGAGATTGCAGTGAAACTACTTTATAAGTTGAAATTGAAGTCTCTTTGCATTACCAATTCTTAATCTGTCAGATCTATTGATTAATTGTAAATCACAATTTTCATAAAAATCAGAATAATTGAACATAGTCGAGTCAAATCAGCCCAACGTATATTTCACAAGTTAAGTTATTGGAGGATATGTATGTTTAATGTTATTTCTTTAGCAACCAGAGATGCCAACCTGCTAGGCTTACAATCATGTGCGCGCTAATTAAGAGATGGCAAAGCCAAAGTGTTTAAATATCATGCTTTGATTGCATGCTTCTATTATATACTTACTTTGCTATCAATAGATGCTAATGCGCGCGCGTAGGAACTGCTAAAGTTATGAGCTCAAAACAGATAATTATTAGTCATCTATGCAACTGGATTTATCAGACCTAATATTTAGCAGCTGATAGCTCATAAGTTATTAGCTTTTAACTCTTAAGATTTTATGCAACAGACCCCAGTTTTGTTTATGAGCCTTATGGGCATGTTTTTACCGGTAATTTAGATATAATAAATGATCCAGGTCTCAGAGCTATATTTGCGTATGGCACTAAACACAGATTGTCTAGGTCAATACCATGGAAATCCATTCAAAAAGAGATCAGCGATTCCATAGATAATCATATATTTCGTGTGTCCAGTCGCCTTCATTTAAAAGTTGATGACTTCTCTATTTGGAAAAACAGTGTCATCATGTTAGTAAAGCACCGCATCTTTCGTTGTAAGAAGTTGGGTAGGAAAGATAATGGCAACAACGTTTGTGTTGATAAGGAGTTGCAAGATTTCCATAAAAACTTGATAGTCGTTCCTGTCGATAAAGCATCCAACAACTTTAGTTTCATATGTAAAAAGTTCTATCTCAAAATCCTGATGGACGAGCTTGGTTTTGACATAGATTCTTCCACTGCAGTAGGCAATGCAACTTATAAACCTCAGCTTATTTCTGAAAAGGAAGTCCTTACAAAACACGTTAAAGATATGAAATCAAACTTTAATATTAATGTTAGTGACAAGGACCTTAAACTACCAAACCTTTTCTAGATTCCAAAATTGCATAAAAATTCTTATAAGTTTAGATTCATTGCCGGAGCCAGAAATTGTACAATTAAAAAGTTATCGGTGAATATCGGTCTGAAAGTGATAAGAGAAAATTTCCATAGATACTGTGAGTCAATCAGGAGTAATACTGGTTATTCTTACTTTTGGAGTGTAGCCTCGACTCAAGATTTTTTGAGGAATATTTCTAGCGTGAACGTCCACTCTATGCAAGTTTTTGACTTCTCTACTCTTTATACAAACTTAGATCAAGGTGCAATCAAGAAAAAAAATTTTTCCATCCTTGATCTCACATTCAATTCCACTAATCGTAGATACTTTGATTGATGCTATTGATTTTATAATGTCTGAACAATTTCTTTTTCCGGTTATGTGTTCAGACAAATTCGAGGGGTACCAATGGGAGAGAATTGCAGTACTTTACTTGCCAACTTGTTTCTGCTAAATTGCGAATTTGCTTTTATGAAACAATTGGTTAAAAATAAAAAGTTTGGAGTAGCTAAATTATTGTCAAACACTTCGAGATATATAGACGATATATGCGTAATAAATTACAAGCATTTCAATACCTTAATTCCAAAAATTTACCCAGTGGAGCTTCTTGCAGATAGAAACGGAGTCAATGACAAAGCCGTTGTTTACCTCGATGTGAGACTCCAATCTAGTAGTGACGGTCTTAGAACCTCAATATATCATAAAGTGGAAGATTTTGATTTCCCTGTTGTTCTGTTGACATTTCCAGACAGTGCAATACCTTATAACATGGGAATTAATGTATTTGCCGGCTAGGTTTTACGTTATTGTCGCATCTGCTAGCATCTTGAAGACCTAATTAAACGAATTAATATGACATGGCATGACACCATCCAAAACGAATGGCTCCCAACAGAGCATCACACAACCTAATGTAACGACTCATACAAGCTGCACCCATGATGCATCAATTACTGCAGTGGATGATACTCCCATGCCTTTTGGACATATTTGCCCAGTTCCAAACTGTCGAGAAAGGCCTGCATCTTCTATGCTAAACAACCACGTCGAACGTCATGCTCAAGGAGTCTTTTCTGGCTCAGTTCCCTTTCCATGGTTGCAGCAGCACAAGAAATACATCTGTGAATGCAAGCGTCTAACTTCACTAAGTCATGCTTCATATCATGCAAAGCAATGCCCCGCCAAAGCTGGTTCAGCCACGACATGAATTTCTCCTTCTGCTGCAGCTGTAGAGCCCGTCGACTCACCTCTCCCATCATGGGACGAAATCATGTCCTTAATACGTCCAACCTTGCGCTCAATTCCTTGTAATGCAAGACAATCTTTCGGTGAAATATTCTCTTCTGCACTGAATAATATCATTCAAAACAATCACGAGGCTTCTTGGAAGATGTTGTTTATGATTCCCAAAGCTTTGTTACCGTCTTCGAAGCGCGGCGGACGTCATCATAAGCAACCTGATATTAACAATTTTTGCCGTCGATGGAAAGCAGGTGACCGCATTCGATTATGGCAAGAAGCTGTCCATTCAGCTAATTCTTTATCCAAGCAAGGAAAAATCAAGAAGGGACTGGAAAAAGAGATGGCAGAAAGCGGACTAGTTGATGCAGCACTAAGCAACGCGTCCAATGGGTTCTATAGGCGTGCCTGTCGCATTCTCACATCCAATGGTATTGCACCCGATACTCCTGAGACATGGCAAGCTTTGAAAGACAAACATCCAAATGGCAATATCCTTTCTTTACCTGATCAACATCGCCAAGTCACACCTTTTCAATTAGGGTCTGAATTTGACTTGTTGGCTATTTTGAATTCCTTTTCAAAAGGCAGTGCTTGTGGACCATCTGGACTAATAATTCAGCATATTCTTGATGATAGAGAGACAATTTTACCAACTTCGTTGTCGGTGACTCTACGCATTGTGATCAATCTCATTATCTCTGGTGCCTTACCTACAGAAGCAGCCTCTTATCTTGGTAGTGCATCATTAACAGCTCTTAAGAAACCAAGCTCAAATCCTGGGGATGTCCGGCCTATTGCTGTTGGCAATGTGATACGTAGAATTGCTGGAAAGTGTGCTTGTTCCATCATCAAAGACAAAGCTCGTCGGCATTTAGCACATCACCAACTTGGAGTAGCAGTACCAAGTGGCTCCGATAAGATCATTCACAATGTACGGAATTGCATTGAGCGGAACTGGGATGACGAACAATTTTCTTTGCTGAAAGTTGACTTCAGTAACGCTTTCAACTGTATATCTCGACAATCAGTAATTGATGCATGTGAAGAACATTTTCTAGAGATTCTCCCGTTTATCATGTCGTGTTACGAATGTCATCCATCACTGTACCACAACTTAGGAATACTGTCATCAGCTTGTGGTGTGCAACAAGGTGATCCGCTCGGTCCTTTCCTTTTCTCCTTAGCTCTAAATCACATCGTACAGAAGATTCAAAACCAGATACCTGGCCTTTTACTTCATATGTGGTACCTTGATGACGGTGTCTTTTGTGGAAATCCAGATGATATACATAAAGTATTGCTCTTACTGGACATACATTCGTCTCCAATTGGTCTATCTGTGAATTTGAAGAAATGTAAGCTGTTCTCAAAAGGTGATTTGAGTATGCTTTCTCCTATTACTCCGAGGAGTAATAAACCTAATATTATCATTCTTGGTGTGCCAATCGGTGATCAATGCTTTACATCAACTTTTATTGCTTCTCGTCGGGAAAAAGCAGAAGTCCTTCTTCAAAAATTGCCAAGACTTGAAGATCCCTAAGCTGCATTACTGCTGCTTCGGTCATGCTCCGGATTCTGTAAACTCGCAAACATTGCTCGAGGTACTCCACCTTCATTGGTATCAACTTGTTTGAAAGAATTTGACAATGATATTCGTCGAGCTATGGAAGAAATCGCAGGAATCCAACTTTTTGACACGTCATGGTCACGTTGAGCTTCAATTTTGGAGGTTTGGGTCGGAGATCTCTTTCCGACCATTCAGCTGCTTCATTCATTGCATCTTACGTCTCCGCAACTCAAGAGCCATCCCAACACTTGTGTGAAGCTGTAAATGAATTTAACAGCAATGTGCAATCGGACAATCATCTAAATGTTTCATCTGTTTTCCATCAGAAACCCAAGCAGTATGTGCTATCACAAGCAGTTGACAAATCAAATTTAACGAGCTCTACCACTGCCTACCTCCAGCCCACCAAGTTCGCCTTCTTGCTACATCAACAAAATATGCATCCTGTTGGCTAAGAGTGTTTCCTTCATATGGTCTTGGGCTCCACCTTGAAGCCAATGGAATGTAAGTATTATTGAAATGTTGGCTTGGACTTCCAGTTTTTCCGGAAGCAGCATTATGTCCTACTTGCCCGAAAGGAAGAAACCAAGTTTTGGATCCCTTGGGACATCATGCACTTACTTGCCATTCTGGTCCTAGTGATGTTGTTCGCCGTCACAACGAGTTGAGAGACTGCCTCTTTAGGTACTGCCAACTGGCTCACTTGGCACCTCAGTTGGAGAAAGGTGGTAACTTGGGGCATGATCAGAAACGTCCGGCTGATATTCTCTTGCCTTCATGGCACCTTGGTCGTTCAGCGGCGCTTGACCTCACGGTGACTCATCCGCTAAATTCTAACTCATTGTTGTCAGCGAGAGTTGGCTGAGGACAGGAAGAAAAATGAGTACTTCTCGAAGTGTGCTGAACTCGGGTGGCACTGTGAGCCGTTAGCAGTTTCCGTTTATGGCACTTGGTGCAAGAATGCTCCGTCAGTCTTCCAAAGAATTGCCTCTTGCCTATCCCTTCAAATTGTGTCCTCACGTGATGGAATAGACAGAGGTATTCATGGAAGACTGAGTCTTTGTTTACAGCGTGCCAACGCCCGTGCTTTGTTGCTGCACATGGGGACCAACGTAGGTGGCCAAGATCTATGCGATTCTGGACTCCCATCATAATTTCTTTCAGTTTTGTTTCACTGATTTCGCCTTTTATTGCTTCTTTCAGGATACTAAGGTCATTTTGTAATTAAGTTATAGTCGACAGGCAATTTTGCATCATTAGTTTATGTAGATTCATAATAATAATAATAATAATAATAATTTATTCCGACAAAATATGATGATACATGGATAATTTTGACATGGTTTACTGTACATGAATGATATTTGCGGAAAACGCAGTAATGGCCAAAAGGCACTTACGTTCTGCGTAGGAAAACATTAGAATTCACAATATTGAGTCAGATATGTTTGGTGTAGTAGTTCTTTAAATGCGTTGATAGAGGGCGCATGGACAGTGTCATCAGGTAGACCATTCCAAATAGGACAAATACGTAAGAAGAATATGTTGCGTGAAGACTTATCATGTCCATCAATTTTGCATCTCACTTGACATGGATTCCGTGCTTGCGATCTTGAGAGATATGGATTTGAGATTCGTAAAAAGTATTTATCAGAATCGAGATCGACGAGGTTGTGATAGAGCTTGTACATAAAACATAAGTCCAAAATTATTCGTCTGTGCTCTAGTGAGTACAATTCGTATGTATTTTTTCAATCAATAAAAAACTAATACAGTTTATTAAAATTATGAAACATTTGGACGTCGTTATGGGAATGTCCCAGCTTCAAGTGCCCTCTCTGGCTATGATGTGGCACTGAAGAGAGCATGCTACACGCACCTGTACGGTTTGGTCCTGTAAATGATTGTGGAAGCAGTCTCTCCACCCCACGTGTATGAAGTTTGCGGAACCATTTTTATCTTCAAACTTGAATTTCGCGATAACGAATGCGAATTTGTGCAATCTGATCAGGGGCTGAAATCGATGATGCAAAAATCAGCAAGCAAAATAAAGAAGAATGACGCTTTAATAAAAAAATGGTTCCGTTGGGTAGTTTCGCTAACTTCACACACGTTTATGTAGATGTTGCGATACTACCGTTTTTAGCTGCATTGTTGTGAAAAATCAAGTTATTTGTGATCAGTGTCACAAATTGGAACACAGTAATGACAACAGAAAATTGATTTACTGCGCCTATCAGCGAAACTCAGAAGTTGGCTCCGCTAACTTCACAACGGAACCACTTTTATCTGTAAATTTGAATTTCTCAATGCCGATTGCGAATTTGTGGAATCTGAGCCCAGATTCAAGAGGCTGATCTTGATAAAGACGAAGTTGCTTCGAATAGGATCTTGCTATACTAAATAATGGTTCTGGTCGGTACGCCAACTTTACGCACATCTCCCCCACAGGTAAGTAACGGGAAATGACTTTGTACCGAGTGGTCAAAGAAAGAGACGAAAGACTGATCGTGTGATCTGTATCGCGGAAGTGGGAAGCTTGAGTGGATAGACAGCTGCCAGATGAATTATCCCTATCTGACCAGCGACCTCATCTGGCGTTGATCAACGCGATAGGGAAGAGAATGATTATGGGCAAACTAACCGTTCCCTGGGAAGAGAGCATTAGAAATACCCACGAAAGGAAAGCTGCCAAATATGAAGAATTTTCCAAATGGAAGCAAGGGTAGAAATGTGAGCTCATGCCTTCTGAGAGTAGGATGCCGCGATTTCGTTTCTCCGTCGGTGAGGATATTTCTTGTTAAAGCCGGTATTTAAGTGTAAAGATAACCATGAAGAAGTTGAGTGCAAAGGTGGAAGAGGGTAGGACCTGGGCACGACGAGCTGCTGCAGATCAACCATCTCGACAGATACTGAGCTTGGTGGGCCGAAATTTCAGTGACGACTGTCGCCAATGTCGCAGGTCCTTTTAGGTGCAGCATTTGCTGTTTCAAATAATTCAACAATTTCGTTTATCAAGTGATTTTATTTATAGCAGATTTCTAAAATTTATTGATTACTCAGTACTCAGTCACTCATAAGTCACGCATGTTATCTTCAGCTACTTTTAGGAATTATCTATTATTTTATCACGATTTCATACAAGTTCATTTTCAAGTATTTTCAAGTATTGCGCCAAGAATTGTATACTGATTCATGAGATCAGCATTTAGGATTTAGCTTAGATTATTGCCCATTTCTATAAAAAGAATTCTGTGGTTATATTCATCAAAATATATTGTTTCAACTAATTTCGTGCAATTGCTAATTCAATACATTGGTATGATGGTCTACATTGTTTCATCGTGTGTTTTAAATTTAAACCAAAATGAAATGGTGAATTTCCCTTCAGCGCCTATAAAAGGTGTTTATTTGATTTAAAGCATGGAATTAGCTCTGAACATAAAAAAGTTTGTAGAATTAAGGAGGGTATTATCGAGAAATGAGCAAGCGAGCGGCATTTTTCGATGATTTTGAGCGGTGAGCGAGCGAAAGGATGATTTTGAGGAAATGAGCAGTGATCGAGCGACAGGGCGATTATGAGCAAATGAGCGATGAGCGAGCGAAAGCGGAATTTCGATCCACTCAGAAACACTGGATGCATGCCAAAATATTTTTTGGGATGTTTTGTATCTATAGTATACTTTTTGTATGGTATTTCAAATGTGGTATGATTTGCATACTGAAGCCATACTAGAGGCTTAATGCCCTTTTGCGCATAGTGTCCTCACAGAAGGAAGCTCATGAATCAGTCGCCAATTCATTATAAGCGGCTCTGATTGGTTAATAACCAGATCGTGCGCATTCACGATGCTCTCATTGAGCGAATGTGTTGGCAGCTCCCCTTTATCACGTGTTTATCAAATTCAGTCAGTCCGCCACTGAGAGCTGATGAGGTAAGTCGCAACAAACGATTTGCATCAACTTCTAATGCTTTGTAATGCCCATTAGACGGCATATTTTTGAATGATAGAATTTAATGACGTTGTTCATGTCTATTTAAACGCTTAACAGGTATTAGAATAAGCTGTTTGTTCTTGAGCTCCACGTTCATTGGTGATAAGTAACTGTCTTTTCAGAAGTATATTGTGCACTGTGGGCATGACAATATGATATTTTGATCAATGTAGTTTCAATGTTTTGCTACTTTGTCGTCAGGTTCAAATTAGCAAGTTGCAACTTAGCAGCACTTATGATTGTAATGTGCAGCATTATAGCGCAACCTACATCTTCAATCACTATTGATTGAGCTATCAATACGTTGAAAAGTACAATATAGCCTATTTTAGTAAAAGTATCGCAGATATATAGGTATATGTTATAAAAATAAGTATTTTTTTTATTTTCAGTATGGAAATTTATTATCGAGACAGATTACGACCAGATAGGAATAATGTATGAACATTCGTGAGGATTTTCGAAAGACAATCAATTATAGTTCCACAGGATACATCTGATGATGAGTTACTGGTTGAAGATGATGAAACAGAAGAGGTGTCAGTCACTAATGATATTCAGTCCGCAGCTCCACCTGATGATGGCCTACGTGACACTGAATCTGATGTCGATGTGGATGATGTTGATAGTTCTGATCAGCCAGCTCCCTACAATCTACATTAGATTTATAAAAACATTTTCCGAGACGGAGGAAGTAGGAACTCCGTACCAGTACTTCAAACATTTTTTTGGATGACGAATTGATCAGAAAGATAGCAGAGGAGACAAACATTTATAGTTTTAGGAAGGCCACTGTGATAGAAGTATTGTGAATGTCACACCTCTAGAAATCGAATAGTACATAGGAATACTTCTCAAAATGGCAATTATGCAAATGCCAAGGTACCGTATGTATTGGTCTCCATCCACAAAATGTTCAGCTATAAGCGAAGTTATGTCCGTGAATCGCTTCGATCAGATAAAGAGGAGTATACATTTCAATAACAACCTGGAAATGTGGATCATCCTTGTGCCAGTGTTCTGCGTTCATTCCATTAGAGTACAGGCGAGCTGTGCAGGGTTTTCGGTTGTTCAGCACCTTGGTTGAGGATCCTTCACATCCTCTTCAACACATGTCCCCATCCGTCCTAGCATACTCTGGAAAATGTTCGATTCCGTTGTGCAGAACAGTTCGTCGTAGCAAATCATTCATTGTATCCATGGCTAAACTAGCAAACAGTGGTTTTCGTGATTCTTATTTCAAGATACATATGAACCGACCCCAACTGACAAGTCTTTTGTATGACTAGCTTTTCTGGTGTTATTTCTTATGTTCCTTGTTACTTTGTATTGATCGACCTACTTCATTGTGTAATTGTAGTCAGCCTCACGATTTTCATTATTGAGGCGTATGTTCAATAAAACATTATTATTACTATTATTATGAATAAAACACAAGAACGCATAAAAAATCGTTGTCGGGAGAGGGACTCGAACCCTTGACAGCCCTATTGTGGAAACGCTGTAATCATCGTCAAAGTAAACGGAAAGAAAATAGACACAAAGTGACTATAGGCCAATTTCAACAAGCCTGTACAAATTTTGTGATACATGTATTATTCTATTTTGTGCATGTAGGCCTACCTATACGTCTAGGCCTATTTCCGACAGAGAAGGGAAAATGATCGTATTTGCCAGCCGCCTCCGCCCCAATCTACGACGCCACTGACTCAGGATATGCATGTGAGGTATGGATATAATAAATCACTTCATTTGATTTTAGATGAGATCAAGAAAATGGACTATATATATATATTTTACTATCTTGTGAATTCATCGGGGTCAACGGATGGCTTCTCTACCGAGGACAATGTCAATTGCTTCACGTTGCTGAACAAATGGATTTACTTCATTTCCTGTCATCCATATCTGAATGTCTGGTCAAAGTATGTATGATTACTAGATGGTTAGGCTACACATATATTAGGGCATAATTCGCATTTTTCCTTTTAGTGTCAGAAAGACAGCGCTGGTGGACGAGGCCGGCCTCGACTATCTGAAATTCAATTGATTCCAGCAAAGCGATCGCGGGTATCGGTGTCTCTTCCAGAAATTGATGTCCGACTGGACAGTTATGCACACTGGCCTGAGTTTCATGACACTCAAAATCGTTGTCGTGCAAACTGTGACAAAAAGACCTCCATCAAGTGCACGAAATGCAACGTTCACTTATGTCTCGTGATAGAAAGAAATTGCTTTTTGCAATTTCACACAAAAAAATAGAATTTTGCATAGTGCAACTTATCATTGCTTTTGCTTTTATAATGATTTAGCAGAAAAAGGGCTGTTCAAATTTTACAACAGTTATATCCATGCAATATTGATGTAATTTATACATTAAAAACAGCAGATTTCAAAATCACAACATTTTCGGGAGTAAATTAGAAACTGACATTATTGGACAATGTCCTTCTTGGGGGACAGTCGTGAAAACAAAGAACGAATTATTATTTTTTAATCTCGACATAGAAAAGTGATTATGGGAGTCCAAAATATTCTATAAACAGTCACAAGATTTTTTTTGATGCTGATAACATAATTCATGCATGAAGGGGTTTTAAAGAAAAGCATCAGTTATATCTGTATTTCTGTCATTGTTAGATTGGATTTCTCTTCATAAACCAACGACATATAATACTGCGTCTAATCTGAAATGCAGCTATTGATCTTTCCATCTATCTAAATATAGATGACTTTGCATCTATTAATCAAATATATGGCAATGTAATGCTATCGACAATTGTTAGCGCTACATTCAGAGTTTACAAGCATGTGATATATATCAAGGCGCTTTCTATCGGCGTCCGTTAAAGAATATTTATTCAAATCAGCCACGTTATTCAGTCACCCCAATCGGTGTCAACAAATTGGGGAAATTATTGTCAGAGGCGGCCGTTGCTGCTGGGATCAAAGCAAATCTTACGGCTCACTCCGGCAAGGTGACCTGTGCCACTCAACTTTTCAATAACAACATAGATGAACAACTCATAAAGATGAGAACGGGACACCGAAGTAGTGCGGTGCAGCTGTACAAGCGTGCTTCAAACTGTCAACAGAAAGAAGTCGGTGCGATTCTGGAACCGCCTGTCCCGAAAAGACCTTTGACTGATTGTTTTTGTTTTGATCAGTTGGATAGCAGCTTCAAAATAGAAGTTGATTTTCTTTAAAAATATATTATTATGGAACTTGATCTTTTAAATTGGGAGCTTTAAAACGGGTGTCACAAATTACTGAGAAATTTGTTTAGTTAAATTACGTGCGATAGAAATATTCGTATACGGCAATTGAATGTTAATTAAATGTGACATTAATTCATAATTTAGTAAATTATCATAGTTATATTACAATGAACAAATCAAAAGGCTCGATCCCTTCCCCTATAATTTCTAATGATTATTTTAATTCAGTATTAGTTGACCGAAGTATTGCGCGACTTGTCACTTAATAGAAACTATGGAACAATAGGGAATAAGTCTGATACGACTATGGTCAGACTAAAATTAGATGTATGCAATGAATCGCACAGCACTTTTGATAATGTGAGGGTAAGGAACTGTGGTGTAACCTACAATTACACAATAGAAATACGAACGAGCAGAGAATAAAATTACATGACTTCAAAAGAAAAATAAGGCACGAGGATACTATCTACAAATACTGGAAAGTAACAGTAAAGAAAAGGAAGAAAATGCTAAGGAAACCAAAAATCACTGATATGATGCTTAGTTTTATTGGATGAGGACAGATGTCGAGTCCACCAGGCCTCTTTGATAATCCTTTTCGCCAGTTGCAATCCCGGTCAATAACTTTCATCCAGTCGAAATTCACGTTGCGACCGTATTCCCATGCATGGTGGGTGGACGATGGTAGGCAGAAGTGAGAAAATCTTTAGGTGGTTCACCAATATGCAACATCAAGTGTGTATACGCCTTTTCTATGCGTTCGAAAATCAGTTTATATTCGACATTGTTCAAGCCTTCGTGAAGGTAGCGTTGAGTCATTGTTTTAAACAGTGTAGACAACCGAGCCTTTTGTATATTGAATCTACGTGCCTTTGGATGCTTTTGATGGAAATATAATCCATCCTCTCGTTTTGGTCGTGTGAAACCTTGTTTGTACACCGCCTTTATTCGTGCTCCAATGTCATCGTCTTCGCCACCCCAGCCCCAAAAGTAATTTGTAAAGCCATTGATCCTGCAAAATGAGAAGCAAGAGAGGAATTAAGTCGTACAATATAATGCCATTTGTAGTGAATGCTTTTTCATAATTTGACATTCAAAAACACTTTAGCATATGATTAAAAGAACAGATATTCCCATCAGTATAAGACTTAAATGTGTTAGAAAGCATGAAAGAGAAAATCGATGCATCTATCTATTCATTTTGATAACCTCTGTCTTTCTTTATTCTGAAACTGATTTTAAAAAGGATATTCATTATAAATGTCTCATTTCCTCATCCAATGCAACGTATTTTCTATATGACAGAAAATATACTTTTATGACTTTATTCCGGTGTTTATTTGCCTGGATCATGTGGGCACGACCAGAACGATCTACCCCCTCTTTTGACTTCACATTTTTACAATAGCAATTTTTGCCCATGCAGTCGTGCTGACTTCCTATCCCGCTGTCTGCTGTCATTGGAGTTCCCTTATAAAACGAAACATGGACTTCACGTGTAGTTGCATAACTGATTAGACTTTTCGTGTCATGTCCTCTTCTTGAACGAAGATGTCCTGAGAGTAGCTTTTCAACGGATTTTAGCAATCCGGAAGAAAAGAAGAAAGAAGTCACGAGAGGAATTCAATAATAGTACTCGCCGATGGATTACCTATTATAATGGCCCTAAAGGCGAAGAAGTTCGGAAGCTTTTGCCTAGCTATGTCTATGACGCAACACGAAATGAGTTCCCATCTGTTGATGGTGCATACACTGAGTTTGAAGCTCATGTCATATACTGTATTTTGATCGAGTAAGCAGTAAGGTTTTTGCAAAATCCCGACTTGTTCTGACCACGGTGCTTGGAAATTGACTTTAACCTTGAAAAAATTGTCCATAAAAACTGAAAATTGATTCTAATTCAAAATTTTGTGCTGAAAACAAATATGATTTCAAAAAAATCGTACAACGAGCTCTTCAAAAAATAATTGACTTTTTTTGATCAGTATTGATCTGATTAATTCGCAGTGATTGATTTAGTAGATTTGTATTTCTGTGATGTCATAATAGTGCAATATATGCAAATTAACCTGGCAGAAAACGAATATGATATCCAAAGCATCATAACTACAGTCGATTATACGTTTCGGATGAGCCATTGATCAATATCGATCTGATTGATTGATTAATGATCGATTACACGATATGGAATATTAAAATGTTTAAAATGTTGATTAGATGTAAGATTATGACGCAGAAAACGAATATGATATCCAAAATATCATCACTGCAGTAGACTACAAGTTACACATTAATTATTGATCAACATCGATCTGGTTGATGGTGATTGATTTGCCTTAGAATACGAATATATCCTCTGCACATAGGTTGGTATGTTTTAGAATGGTGAATATGATTATGTCGAAAACGAACATGGTGTTAAAATGTATGATAACTGCAACAGAGTATAAGATACGGACTAGCTTCAGATTACTTCAGGTGTCGTCTTATCGGTTTCACACTTATGTAAGTATAGTAATAACATGTGGAAACAGCGCTACCACGAATCGACAAAGCAGAACAATAGAACTGTTTCTGATGAGGACAGTATGACGCACGCACACAATGATGTTTGTCATGCCGTATGACTAATCGATGATCATTCGATTATTCTATTCGATAGCCGCTGTCGTATCGAAGCCAGTCTGATCGAAGCATTAGTCTTTCTCATTCTTCATTCGTTTGACGTTATGGCTCATGCTCATCATGCATCAACTCACAAGGAATGTTTGCAAAAGGTCTGCTTGATATGTTTCAATAAATGTGGCAAGGACAATCGATGTATCACAGACAGGCAATACAATTTGATTTCCGAGTTTGTTTTCCATGGATTTGATCGTGATGACTGGAGACTACCAATCGATATGTGGAACATGTCGATTGGTTTTGGGTGAGTACGCCAATGGCAAATTTACTCGTAAATTGAGTGTATATGATCATAGTGAGGTTGGTCGGCATCAATATCATACCAGGTCAAGATATACAAATTGTGACTGTCTTGTTTGTACTATTTCCAAAACTAATGCATCCGTCAGTTCTAAGAATTCCAGGTTAACTAATATCAAACCCAATCCAGGAATACCATCAACACAAGAGAAAAGTAGTAGCTCCAGACCAACCAGCTTGAAACTCTGCAGCTTATGCTTATCAGACATAGGTAGGGGAAAACCACACAACTGCTCTCTTTCCGGAGCTCTGACGAATGTTAAGCAATTACTGAATTCGGCGGAAAAGAATAAGAAATTGCCAGAACAAGTTGTGCACTCTTACATTCAAGAGTCTCATGATGATGACTTCTTGCTGACATCGCCTAAAGGCGGCCGTCCCTTGAAGCTTTCCCGTGGAATTACGGACGATTTCAATGCTCGGGTTTCGTGTCAGAATATTAACAATATTCAATCTGAAATGAATTTGAGCAACCGTCAATCTTTGAAATTGCGCCATGAGCTGAGAAGAGCATCAACCAATATTGAACCGAATTTGGAAGCCCACTTGTATGCTACCGATCATTGTTTTGATGACTACTTCACGTTAAAAATGATTGATTTCTGTGTCATGGAGCAAGATGTTGTAAAAGGCGTAGAGCTTACTCCTGCTGTTGTCTGCAAAGATGTACGACAGTTAATTGATTTCATACTTAAAAGGAGAGGCATAGATCGTGGTGACAATTGCATCAAAATTTACATTGACGGTGGAGGCTCTTTCCTCAAAATTTGTTTGTCAGTTTCTGATAAAAACTACAATGGGCGATATAAAGACACAAGAGTGAAACATATTTTTCTAGTCGTTTTATCTGAAAATGTACAAGAGAATTATCCAAATATTTGAAAACTGTGGGCATCAGCAAATTTGAATGATCTGGATTTTAGCAATGAGAAATTGACAATTTCATGTGATCTCAAACTTGCGAATTGTTTGCTTGGACTGATGTCCCATGGTGCGACTTTTCCCTGCTGCTGGTGCACGGCAAGGATAGATAGTTTGCATGTGTCAGGTCAGGCACGCTCATTTCAGTCAATTCATGACTCGTTTTGGTCTTATCACGGAAAATGCCAAGACAAAAAGATGGCTAAGCATTATGAAAATGTGATACATCCGAGTATAATCAAATGCAGTGATCTCGGAATAGATGTGATACAAGTCATACCACCTCCGGAATTACATTTACTGCTCGGAGTTGTGAATACACTCTTCAAATATATGTCCAAAATTTGGTCGCATTCAATGGCGTGGAGCGAAAGATTGCACATTGAAAGGAAATCCTACCATGGTGGCTCTTTCTCTGGAAATTCTTGCATGAAACGCCTTTCTAATATTGACTTGCTCCAATCAATGTGCACATTGCATTGTCTGCCATACGTCAAGGCCTTTCGATGTTTTCAGAGGTATGTAATTTGTTTTATTCATTATGTTTATGCGATTACTAAGATGCAATACCTAGTCCAAACTCAAAACTTAATTTCGAAATTCATTTCTACTGCATCACCAATATTTTCAGAGCTCATTATTTCATAAACAATTTCGTGAACCTTTTCAGCGAAGCCCCACTAAAAACTGTACTGGTGTGTATGTAGCCTTTTATTCACTTTACAGGTTGTTGAATCATGCTTCGGATGGGAGCTGAAGTCATCCTACCTCGAAGATATCAACAACTTCAAAATGACATACATTGATTTGGATGTCAACGTGACGCCCAAAGTACATGCCGTTATCTGGCACGTTCCTCAATTTTGTGCGAGATTCAACGAATGATTGGGACAATGTTCAGAACAAGCAGGAGAGTCAGTCCATGATGATTTCGCAAAGACCTGGGAAAACTATAAGTTAAAATCCATGTCTCATCCTGAATATGGCAATTCGCTGAAACGAGCTGTGTGCGCATACAATGGTCGCCATCTAGTAAACTTATAGACTAAAATCAAATCTTTTTTGTCCGGCTGATATAGCATAACCAGGACTTCACTTCTTCTAATTATATGAGTTCAATTAACGTTGTCATTTTTTTTCTTTCATGGTCATTAGTTCGACATAATATTTTTTGTCTTCTACCGGTATAACATACATGTAGTTTTCCGTATATTAATGAACATCATAAACATACCAATTTACCATGATAGCATAGCAAAAATCACTTTTAATCAATCAGATCGACATTGATCAATAATTAATATGTAACTGGTAGTCTGCTGCAGTGATGATATTTTGGATATCATATTCGTTTTCTGCGTCATAATCTTACATCTAATCAATATTTTAAACATTTTAATATTCCATATCGTGTAATCGATCATTAATCAATCAATCAGATCGATATTGATCAATGGCTCATCCGAAACGTATAATCGACTGTAGTTATGATGCTTTGGATATCATATTCGTTTTCTGCCAGGTTAATTTGCATATTATATTACACTATTATGACATCACAGAAGTACAAATCTACTAAATCAATCACTGCGAATTAATCAGATCAATACTGATCAAAAAAAGTCAATTATTTTTTGAAGAGCTCGTTGTACGATTTTTTGAAATCATATTTGTTTTCAGCACAAAATTTTGAATTAGAATCAATTTTCAGTTTTTATGGCCAATTTTTTCAAGGTTAAAGTCAATTTCCAAGCACCGTGTGACACTGTGCATGATTTTTGAGATCTGGGAATTAACTTTTTTTACTGAACATAGACCCTATAAGAAATAGGCCTATGCGATCAGTTTACTAATACGCGGCTATAATAGCGGTGCTCGTTAGTGTCATATGTACAATTATAGAGGCATGGCCTTATTAAATGTAAACGGCTTACAAGTGAGTTTTTTACTTGCAGACATAAACTACAGCAGCAAATGAGGCTAGCACGTGGACGATGTATAGACTATATCCATAATCGCAGCTTTTCATCAATGAAAGTAAACAATTTTCAATGGAATTCACTTATGTCAACCATGACTAATCCCAGTGGGCTAGATAGATGCACACCTGTAATAATGAGCCTACACTGTAAATCGCTTAATGCCAATCACATACGAAGGATGCATACCAAATATTTTTTGGTATATTTCTGTATTCTCCTGGTATGTATTTGTATGCTTTTCGTATGTTATTTCAAATTTGGTATGCTTTACATACTAAAACCATACTAGCACAATGTTAAAAGAAAGCATAACTCATGTCCTAAGTATGTCGATTTAAGGCCTTTTGTCAATAAAGATCACACTAATGTTACTACTGTTTTGTAAGTAGTGAGATAATGACATTCAAGAGTCATACTTTCAATGCTGAATTCGATTTTGATACACGTAAGTCTAAGGCACTTCATGAATAATCAATAAGTATTCAACCATCAACAATTATGCATCATGTAATTTTGAAATTAGGCATATTATCAATCCGAAATAAAAACACATTGTAATTCATGAACGCAAAAATAGTCATGTTTGAGATCTATAAGTTAACAAGATTTCACTGAAGATATCGTTTAAATGAAATTATGTTTATCAACTTGGCTCATAAAATAGAGTTAACTAAACGTCCTGTTAATGCTGCTAGACAGGTAGTATCGACGACGCATTAGTGGAGCATAAAATTCACAATAAATCTAATGTACTTAAATGTCACTCTATCAAACAAAAAATATTCACGACTGGTATTACCGAAAAAAGTTGTTTGACAGTAGTATGTAATACACATAGTTTTTGCTCTGAGACTTAAAGCTGCACATACAAAAAGCATACCAGAGGCATACGAATATGAATGAATTTGCATAGGGTTTCGTGTATAAAACATACCAGCAACTCGTATTTCATCGTAAAACAGCCAATCACAGATAAAATAGTTCGCATCGCTACATGCCAATCACATACGAAAGTAAGTATACTTTCGTATGAAAAGCATACCAGATCTCTGTAAACATGCGAAAATCTCGTATCAGATGTTAGTTTCAAATTGTATGTGAATTTGGTATATGTTTGTATGTAATTTTCCTATCCAGAGATTCATACTGCATAGTCAGACTTTCCTGCCGCGCTATGGCACTTCTAGTCCGCATGCCCTTCTTGCCGACCTTCAATGACACCCTTCGAGGCTCGACCTCTGGACCAAAAGATCGGTAGGCCAAGCACTAAACCACTGTGCCACAGAGACTACTCCGGTATTACACGATTTTACCCTATACTTCCGCGCGTCGGTGCATGTCTATACGACAGCTTTTTAGTGCGACTGCATGCGTACATTTACGGCATTCGCAAGTACGCTCTTCATTTAGTTCGATTGTGGGACTGCTTGGTTCATTCGTTCTCAAAGATCGCGATCTGATCGGCTCAAACAGTTGAAGCTGTGTATTTTGAGATGGCTCAATTTCCGCATCTTCAATTGCTTCAAGCTGGTTGTCGCTCATGACTGACAAGAAATGAGGTGTCATCATATTCCATCAGTCCTCAAAAAATAAATTTCTCATTTATCTTTTCAACAAATCTTCATTTCACTCGGAATCAATTAAATGAATCACTCATTATTTTGACAAGTTGATACAGCATGATGACTACCGGACCTGATCATCGCTGTCTTATGATGTCAATATTATATAAGTAGCATCGAGAAGTAGCATTTATAGTACAATAGTACTTGAAAACGGTAAGTTGGTGTGCATAAGAAATTATTCCGTTTGATAGATATTATACATGAAACTTTGATATATTGCAATAGAGCCAAATATGACTTTCGAAGTTCGAGTTTTGTTGGACTAGATATGCTTCATCAATCGACATTGCACTTTGAATAGTAAAGTTTCTGTGAAATGCTCAGGATCGATTTATCTTGCTGTTTTCTGAAGTAATCAATTGCTTTTAATAATTTCAATTGTTCTAATGGTGAGATATCACTGGCAAAGAAACCGGAGAAGAGCCCTAATGCATTTGTAACAGACACTATTTCAAAGTTGATGTTGAAAAATATTGTTTAGAAAAGATATGCAAAACAATTCAAATTGGTTCAAATGGAAAATGGTTTGGTTATGTACATGTAGAATCTCTTTCAATAACAGATAAAATTGGGTGAATCGTCGTGGAATGACCTACATGTGAATAAACAAAAGCAATAGCAAAATTGAAGTTATGACCACTGAAATAACCATTTTCATGAATGGATTTTATCAGCAACAATAATTCGATGTTGTTACAGCTTTTAAAGACGAGATGCATAGACCTTTGGAAGAGGATATCCGTCATAAGGAGATAAAGACAATAGTTTATGATTACCGTGACTATGTCAATTACTTTGTTCCATAATTCCTTACATAGATTTTTCAACTAGATCGCCAAAAAATGTAATCAAACTTGCGATGAGCAGTTCTATAATTTTTAGATTTCATTGATCATGTATGTAGCAACTAAGCGTAGATTTAGAGCATGCTCATCGTTCGTCTATCGTTTCCGTTCTCTGCTCCTTTTCCATGGTACTAGCAAGAAATGGAATGTGCTACATTTAAATGTCTCTCGTATATTTTAATGCTGCATAAAAATGTAAAGAATTTTACATTAACTGGCCAGGTCGATAATTTCATAGTTCGACTTCGGTAGTAGATCTAGTAAATTTTTCCGTTTCAGATAACGCATCGTATGGTAGCTTTATAGGAGCGAGTGCACTCTTGCTATGGTTAGCATACTCAGCATAAAGCTGCTCATGGGACTGGGATGCATTCAAAAACCATAACACTGTTGTAAAACTTCTTCCATTCAGTATGAATTCAAATGGATAGATAGATATTTCATTGACAATTGACTGACTATGGCCATCAGGCATCTGATAAACGAATCATAACATGAATATATACCGCATGATCAGATGCATGGGTTCGAAAATCGCATAAGTCATAAAGAAACGCTCGCGACATCCTTTTGACGCTGTCTATGAGTTAGCAGGAAGATAAAACGATACATCCAACATTACCAGGAATTCATATCGCTACATGATCGATGCATGAGGGTGATGTTTGCTTTCTATGGTCCGTAACAGAGCATAGAGAAGTCTATTTAACTTGATGCAACAAAATCGTAGCGCTCGCGACAGTTCAAACAGTTTCATGCAAATTACAAAATTCTTGAATATCATTGAACACGAATCCTAATTTCCACTTAGACTTTCTACAACGGACATTTATCGATAGAAATTTTCGTTGCCACAAACATGCACGGGATATTTGACTATTTGAATGGTTCCTGAAAAAATGGTCAATTTTACAAAAGAATTTTGGCATTAATAGATATCTTCCTTGAAACACTCGTGAAGATAATTTGGAGGTATTAAAATGAAGCAATCTTTTCATACATGAACTTCAAGAAGTCTAATTAAAGAAAATTGAAACATTTTGCTAATTTCAATAATTGTAGAAAATGGCTGTAATGAATGTTTTCCGCGTTTTCGCCCATTTACAATGTCACAATCACATGCATGTTAGAATGTAATGTAAAGGATGACAACAAACATGCATGACTCAGTGCATGAAAGGGAGGAAGATTCATTAAATTAAGGAGCGACATGCGATTTTCTCTTTGATATCTATTCGTCTTTAATAATTCTGCTATCTTGTTATTATTTCCTGTTATAATAAGCCAGCATCAGCCGGAGTATGGTCATCATGCATAGGCTACACGATCAAATGCTTGCATAATAAAATAACGTCATCCATTACTCATTCTCAAGTCAAAATTGTCTTCGTGCAAAACGGTCTCCAAAATGGTCATTTTAAAGCTGTCCAATGGAAAGCCATAAAACATGATTTTAATAACAGAAACGCTTTCAGCAAAATATGAAACCTAGGTTTCTGTTATAACTTTAGCAAGAAAGTCAATAGTCTCTGAAAATTCGTAGAGGTATATCGGCCAAAGTAACTTTCAAACTGTCAAAGCCTTCGGCTAAATTTTAACAGAAACCTAGAATTTTGTGTGTTGCTCTCCAGCTAGCACAACAACGAATATAAGTTTATTGGAGCTATTTGATACTTAAGAATGACGCATTGCGCGTTTATGTGTGACACGATTGGAAGTATTCAAGTGGTCAAGGTTAAAAATTTATCAATATTAATGTTAAAAATTTTAAACTATGCTTCTGCAGTGAATAGTTAGCACTCGTTCCTTACCTGACAAACTGATTGACAGTCAATGCAATAACACCTCCAGCGAACGTAGGATAAAATAGCTTATAGCCTAATGTATTCATGCCAGTAACCATGTGTCGAGGTTGGGATTCGGATGGACACTTGTAGGAATTACGATCTGAGATAGGAATAAAATCAACGTCATGAAATATGACGCAATCAAACTGAAACCGTCGTGCCGCTTCCAGAAATCCTGCGTTCATCACTATGCCCTTGTTAAATGCAAGACTTCCATACACTTCAACTGCAAAAACACGGTAGCAAATTTGCTGCCGTTGTAAAAATGGATGAAGAACTTCCAATAATGTAAGAAGTTGTGGCCATCGATCACGAAATGGCATAATGATGGCGACTCGGTCTTGTGATTTACATTGTCCTGGCTTCCATGCACCACCTGTTAAATGCATCGCCGCTGGCACCGCTTGGAAAGGTGATTTCAGATTTTGTTTCTCAGCTTTCAATATCTCTTCCTTCAACGAAGGGTTGGAATATTCACGCACTTTTGAACAATTCTTCATCGATTCAGCTTTTGATCCTGAATTTGATTCTGCTTCACAAGGAGGGCAGTAACATGGTGCACTTTTCAACAAGGGTCTCACACGATTCTTCATCAGTTCCTTCCAATCAATGGCAGGATTCTTCACCAATGCATTTATCTCTGCTATGAGGGCATCTCTATGATTACGTTGAATGGGCGGTGTTTTGTGAGCTTTTTTGTCATTTGACTTTATGGGATTTTTGCTTTGATCACGTTGAATGGGCGGTGTTTTGTGAGCTTTTTTGTCATTTGACTTAATGGGATTTTTCTTTTGATCACGTTGAATGGGCGGTGTTTTGTGAGCTTTTTTGTCATTTGACTTTATGGGATTTTTCTTTTGATCACGTTGAATGGGCGGTGTTTTGTGAGCTTTTTTGTCATTTGACTTTATGGGATTTTTGTTTTGATCACCCACTTTGACTTTGGGTTTTGGCTGATTCGATAATGGCATATTTCGATTAGGTTCTGAGAATGGCTTCAACGAGGGAATCCATTGAACAATGGCAATGATTGCAACGAGGAGAATAATTATAAAATATGCAACCCGAAAATTGCAGTTCCTTCCTGAAATCAAAGAGACATTTATTTAATGCAAGCATCAACTTGAATTTTCAAAGCAATAATTTTTTAATGTGCGATAATGGTCAGAATGTGTAAAACAAGTTCATGGAAACCTGAAACCAACACTCTTAAAAAAATTGGTTTCCTGGAAAACCAATTTTGGTTTTTCAGCCTGTCCCGGGGGTGAAACCAAATATGGTTTTCCAGAGAACCAAGTGAAATTGGTTCTCTGGAAAACCAAAAGTCATCGGTTTTCTGGGAAACCAAAATTGGTTTTTCAGCATTATATCTTGGTTTTCTGGAGAACCAATATCGGTTTCACGAGTGACCCGATATTTGCTTCCGATAAAATTTAATATACATACTAAATAATAGGCCTAATATAATAATAGTATAAAATAATATTATTAATTCATTTTTTTATGATATAATTCTGATATGCTCTAATATATTTACTTCATTCGTACTAATATCATTTTGAAACAACATGCACAAATTGTTGGCTGAGCATAAAATAAGCTCAATAAAGTGTGCAAAAGAATTATTGTAAAAATGTGTAAAAAATGCGTGAATACTCAAGTGAGGTATTTTGAAGTTTACAATTTATCTAAAACCATACAAGATTTCCCAGAAAATTCCCCGAAACGTCAAGAAGTCATTGTTTCTTATTTTTCACTTTTTTCAAGTCAAGCTTGCATAAAATAATACAAGAAAGACGAGGGACGATGTCTTTAGTCACAAAATTTCCCATGAAGTTGAGACATTTGCTAGTCTTCTCCAAGATAGTAAACAAAATCACAGATAGGCCTTCCGCAGGATGCACGCCCAACTAATCCGGTGCAGCGCAAAAAAACCACGTCGTCGAATTTTTCGATGCCAATACTCGTTGCCACTGGAGTGGAGCTCGCTACTGAAAAAAGGAAAAAATAATCTCAGAAGGGATATCCTCAATA
The DNA here is from genome assembly GCA_907163375.1 of Prostheceraeus crozeri. Taxonomy (NCBI): domain Eukaryota; kingdom Metazoa; phylum Platyhelminthes; order Polycladida; family Euryleptidae; genus Prostheceraeus; species Prostheceraeus crozeri. The sequence goes on along the minus strand of CAJQUW010004336.1, from coordinate 35,588 downwards.
TTAGGACTGTGTAGAAGAAGCATTTAGAGAATTGCGGCAATATAGTACGATGTTATTGAAAAGGTGTGCAATAAAACTCAACTATGAAATCAATGTTTGTTGATGCGAAAATAATGCCATATAGGCCTACACTGTCATAAATAATATCACATGCAGTCGAAGCTCGTTAATTCGAACATGGATAATTCAGATTTCGGTTAATTAAGATCATACGGCCGTGGCATTTTTTGTATCTTTTGCATATATAAGCTGATGTTTAATTAAGAATTTTGATTATTCAGAGATTGAAAATCTGGAATGTATGGTCTTAATTAACAAGCTTTGACTGTAGTGTAATCAGAAATAATGATAGGCAATAAATTTCTCAGACAAAATTTTGTACACCATTAGCGGCATGCACATATAAAACGACGCCATGTGAACCAAACACCACAAGAGCTTTTCTGTACAATAAGCGGCATGCAAAGTAAATTCGGCTGTTAACAACAAAAGAGAGTTACGCATTATACCATGCAAAATAAACTCCTCTACACAGTAAGTGGCATGTTGGGCTTGCACAAAACATGGCGAAATCAAAACCAATTAATA
>CAJQUW010004336.1:0-30000 GCA_907163375.1 Prostheceraeus crozeri | reverse complement strand
AATGACAAGGTGAGCCGGATGTACTGATGCATGGAGTTAAGTTTTGAATGGAATTCTTTGAGTGATTCTTTTCCATGAGGCCAGATGCCAAAGATATCATCTTGATATCGTTTCCAAAAGGAGGGTTGTTGATCACAGGTGGTGGTGATGGCATTTTCCCAGTTTGCCATGAAGAGATTGGCGTAGGAGCCGCCGAAGCTTTTGCCCATGGCTACTCCATGATGCTGCAGCCATCTGTTATTAGAGAGAGAGAGAGAGAGAGAGAGAGAGAGAGAGAGAGAGAGAGAGAGAGAGAGAGAGAGAGAGAGAGAGAGAGAGAGAGAGAGAGGAGAGAGAGAGAGAGAGAGAGAGAGAGAGAGAGGAGAGAGAGAGAGAGAGAGAGAGAGAGAGAGAGAGAGAGAGAGAGAGAGAGAGAGAGAGAGAGAGAGAGAGAGAGGAGAGAGAGAGAGAGAGAGAGAGAGAGAGGAGAGAGAGAGAGAGAGAGAGAGAGAGAGAGAGAGAGAGAGAGAGAGAGAGATGAGAGAGAGAGAGAGAGAGGAGAGAGAGAGAGAGAGAGAGAGAGGAGAGAGAGAGAGAGAGAGAGAGAGAGAGAGAGAGAGAGGAGAGAGAGAGAGAGAGAGAGAGAGAGAGAGAGAGAGAGAGAGAGAGGAGAGAGAGAGAGAGAGAGAGAGAGAGAGAGAGAGAGAGAGAGAGAGAGGAGAGAGAGAGAGAGAGAGAGAGAGAGAGAGAGAGAGAGGAGAGAGAGAGAGAGAGAGGAGAGAGAGAGAGAGAGAGAGAGGAGAGAGAGAGAGAGAGAGAGAGAGAGAGAGAGGAGAGAGAGAGAGAGAGAGAGAGAGAGAGGAGAGAGAGAGAGAGAGAGGAGAGAGAGAGAGAGAGGAGAGAGAGAGAGAGGAGAGAGAGAGAGAGAGAGAGAGAGAGAGAGAGAGAGAGAGAGAGAGAGAGAGAGAGAGGAGAGAGAGAGAGAGAGAGAGAGAGAGAGAGAGAGAGAGGAGAGAGAGAGAGAGAGAGAGAGAGGAGAGAGAGAGAGAGAGAGAGAGAGAGAGAGGAGAGAGAGAGAGAGAGAGAGAGAGAGAGAGAGAGAGGAGAGAGAGAGAGAGAGAGAGAGAGAGGAGAGAGAGAGAGAGAGAGAGAGAGAGAGAGAGAGAGAGAGGAGAGAGAGAGAGAGAGAGAGAGGAGAGAGAGAGAGAGAGAGAGAGAGAGAGAGAGAGAGAGAGAGAGGGAGAGAGAGAGGGAGAGAGAGAGAGAGAGAGAGAGAGAGAGAGAGAGAGAGAGAGAGAGAGAGAGAGAGAGAGAGAGAGAGAGAGAGAGAGAGAGAGAGAGAGAGAGAGAGAGAGAGAGAGAGAGAGAGAGAGAGAGAGAGAGAGAGAGAGAAAATGATAAAATTCCTTAACTGCCCAACATTCAATTCTAAAGTAGAGTTTTTGTGTTTAATGAGTCCATGAAATTGAAATTTCTGGTGTGAAATGAGAATGTGAAATACAAATAGGCTGGGAATAGGTTCTAAGCAGCACAACTTTGAACACTTCAAATCATCCTCAAATAATCCATCATTCATATCACTATTGATAGATCAGGATTCCGCGTGGTTAATAATCTAATATACTTTTTGAGAAATGAGTAGTTCTGCTATCACTGACATGAATGTCCGTCTACAACTCTACACAAACGAAGATCTGTCAATAGATCTCCTTCGACATGCAATAGTATGTAGAAAATCAAATTTGATTTCCACGACACCTAACCCTTACCGTACCAAGGCTCATAAACCAGGATTCATCAAAAATCAATTGAATTTTCATTAATTGGTCGCAATCATTTGATTGTTGCTGTCAAACGTTGCAATTTTTATTGATTGCCTCTTGCATCAAAATTGATCTGCTGGTTGACCCAACCCAATATAATTGCAAACCAAACTGGTTTTCTGGACAACCGTTTGGTTTTCCAGAGAACCATTTGGTTTCCCAGAAATCCTTTTGGTTTTCTGGAGAACCAGTTTGGTTTTCCAGAGAATCATTTGGTTTCCCAGAAAACCTTTTGGTTTTCTGGAGAACCAATTAAAAACCAAAATTTTTTAGAGTGAACGTACACGATTTTCTTTAAGTAGCGAAATTCGATTGAAGGTAATATAAATAGAGAGTCCGGATAGTGAAAAAGTCAGGAATCAATGTGAAATAATGATAATTTAAACGCAAAATGCTACCATACGGTCAGATTTCTAGTGCTATTTCAAATGCATGCAAGTCATTATTTTACTTAATGATTCAAGAAGGACCGGTTTTAGCCGATCCACTTCAGCAGGATGTTTCCATTTCACAAGTTTTTGAGGAAAATCAACCTGAATATACTAGCCTCAATTCCATGTAAATCACATATGCAGCCAATGATCTCCAATTCTCTCTCTCTCTCACTCAGGTCCTATCGGGTCATCATCTGAGACTGCACAGCCGCAGTAGGACAGTCTGACATTTTGAACCAGCCCAGCGCTTTAAGTTCAGGACATAGTACCAGGACTCCAAATGCTATGATTTCTTAGATTCAGAGTTTATTAACCTTAAATATCTCGACTACTAAGTTTCATTCAATTTCATGGGCACTTTCTGAGATGTGGAACAGAGCATGAATGTCTCAGTAAGTCATAAAGGATGCATCCTTTGAAATTTGATCAGTTGCATCTGCTTTAGAGATTGATTCTTATAGCGATTATGAATATCAACAAATCACCATTTTTTAAGAATTGTGCAACTATTCCGCACTATAATAGTCCTATGTATATAGTACTATATATGTAGTCTATTATAGTCCTATGTTCAACGGATGCTAAATGCAGTCATCTATACCAAAGATATTCAACATGTAGATTCCGGTCTAGTCAAAATATCGAGCTAATGCTATCTTGAGGGCGTCATGACTACATGTACAATTTTATCAAGGTTGGGTCCAAACCTGGGCTTGGGTACCCCCAAGACCAAGATTAAATCTTGGGGTACCCCCCAAGACCCTAAAGCAAGTTTAATATTGGGTCTAATCTTCGATACCCCACAAGATTGGACCCAAGAGTGGCTATTTCTCTTTAATGAAGTGGAACAATAATTCCCAGAACACGCTCTTCTTTCGCAGGCTATGCATCTTCATGGCCATTAGTCGCAAATATTTTTTTTGTAATTGCTTCAGGACAACTTTTACAGCCTTCATACTTATTATGGCATCTGTGAGGTCAATTGAATCCAAACGCTTATATGCATGTACACAAAAATATAATATAACGGAAAAACATTAAATAAGAAAATAATTTGCTACGACCGTGCAGTTGCACACTATTTTCAATGTCAGTGTACAACTACATGGTGGTTGGAAATTTTTCTTCATTTTCTACAGAAGTGGAAAAAGGCATTTAAGTCAGATTGTGAGCTCCTTCACTTAATAAATGCTGGGTTGCACAATTATGAGATCAATCTTCACAACTGCTTGATTTTCTAACAAGATAGACAATTTTTTCAAATTTCAGCAAGGCAACTGTTCACTGTGAAATGATATGAGAAAAAAGTTGAATTAGTAGTTATCGACTTTAAAAGTTCAAAAATCTTAAAATGCTTTATTTTTCTATTTCTATTCAATGTCTTTCACAATATAAATCAGATTTTGATCTAAAAATCCTGTATTGTCATGTGAGGCGATTATGATTGATGTGAAAATTCAATTCTAATATTCAAAAACGTAAGCATAGAGTATACTTACTCTATGAACGCAAGTAAGCAATCAAAATCATTTCTAATCTAGGCTATTTAACACGCCTTTTCGTGCTACTCGGCTGATGCCTCCTCATAAGCAGTAAAAAACAGCAAGAATACTTAGACTTACTCAAAGAAATTTGAGATTTTAAACATATAATGATTTAATAAATTATCTAACCATTCGGTAGGGCATGCACGTAGGCTAATGATTAACAAAGCAATCATGCGCATGCTACGATCAGAAAGTTTAGATGTACATAACATCTGCATGATTGATAGTGATCGATATGTTATAGCTGCAGCAGCTGTCTCCTTATAACCGACTGTGTAGGCAATTGAAGATAATAGTCACCATTACAGCTTCACGGAGGCATAGCGGACCATTTGGAAGTCAAAGGACAACGACTGTCCCACTGACATCCCAATATTGAACCGTTGATGGCTCGCAATAGGTTTCGCATGTTATACAATAACTAAAAAATAACAATAACAATAGGCCTATACAATAACAAAATATAACTGACACAAAACTTCGCTTTATCAGATGAAATTTAGACGGCTTGCCAGTGGCAAAATGGGGATTCTTGGGTTCAGTAAAAGGACGTTTGACATTTTCGAATATTGATGAAAATATGCTATTTGTAAAAATGACGACAGATTGACGACATCACAACACACCGCTACATCATCACGGTTACATATCACCGATACATTATCACTGCGACATCACCTTTCCATTGGGGAATCCTGTCAAAACGGAATGTTTGTCTCTCGATATTTATTTGTGCAAGCACTTTCAAACACCACCGGTGTCCATCGTCAGGCAAGTGAAAAGAGACATTGGCATTGATGACAACAGTTCACAGGGACGGAGAAAGCTATAAAGAGAAAAGTTCTATACACACGTGGACACGAAATACCAGACTACTAATATAATGCTAACAGTAAGTTGATATTAAATCGTAAAAAATGTAGAGAGAAAACCACAGCTATGCGCTTAAATAAAGTAAGAAAGTCAGACACATAGAAAAAAAGGGACAAAGTCAAAATTGCTAAACCCCACTCAATGTGTACTTCACTCGATTAGATGAGTTCAAACGACTTGACCATGAAGCCTCCTTTACAATGCGCTTTCTCTACCTCGACTCCCTATCAATCACAGTAATACTGTTTGTGTTCATCTGATGGCTGGAGAAGACTGAGTGTTGAGCCAATTCGGAGTGAGAGACATACTTGTCCCGAATCTATCGATGATGCTTCTTCCAACACTGTTCAACAGGACGAGAAGTCTCACCTACATAGAGCCAGTCATAACCATCCTACTCACAAGAAATCTTGTACACTGAGCCCAGTACAATACAAGGTTCTGGTTTCTTCTTGACAAGAAGCGAGCGCAGAGTAGTACTTGGCTTCATGGTGACCTCAACATCAACTTCCTTTAAAACCGAAGCATTCCGCTCAGACAACCTTCTAATATATGGTATGGGGTGTCTAGAAGTTCTGTTCTCGTAGTCATTAGGGTTCCATCTCTGAAACCAACTTCGGTTAACTTCAGTATCACTATAGCTATTTCTGAGCTAAACAGTTCTCAAATGCTGTCTCTGGCTATCGAGGTCTTGTCGTGAGCAAATCGTCTTTGATCGACAAGTCAACGAATTCACAACTCCCTTAAACACAGAGTGTAGATGAGATGACTGTCGATGAAGATAGCTATCAGTGTGAGTCCATTTACGATGCACAGCGAACGAGAAGGCTCCCCTTTCACGCTGTATCAAGAAATCCAAAAGTGCAATTCTCCATTCACTTCCAATCCTCGGCTAAACTGAATGAACGGATTGATGCTGTTGATGAAGGATGTAAAGTCACAAAATTCTTGCGGCTGTATATCCAATTCAAAATGACGTCATCAACACAGTGCAACCATAATACAGAAGGATGAATTCCAAAGGACAATACGCAACTCAAAGCCGTCTCTTCAAATCTTGTCATGAACAGATTAGCCGCCACAGGGCCAAGACTACTCCCCATTGCCACTCCATCTGTTTGGACATACATATATTCGCTAAAACGAAAATAGCACGAAGTCAGAACAATTTTGGACAGTTGCACGATTTCTTGAACAGACCAAGAAGTTCTATTATCCAGATCATCATCATTGATAAGCAGATCTCAAAAACATCAATGGTCTCACTTAATGGCACCTTGGTGAATAGAGAGTCTACGTCCAAAAATGCGAGAAAACCATCCAAATACCGAGGACTATCTATCTTACCAATGAGATCCGCAGAATAAAAGAATTTGCTTTACTCACGAAAGGCTTCAGGATATTTGCCAACTGTCTTGATGCTGGTGCCCATAAGGTGTCAGTGAAACTAACAGTAGGGCGCAGAGGCACACCCTCTTCATGCACTTTGGGGAGTCCATAGATGTGAGGAACCTGATAATATGTAGGACAGAGAAACAGTAAATCATCTCTTGTCATTCTGTGTCTGTCCTACATGTCATTAGGTTCCTCACATCCTTCAATAAAAATTGCTGAGGTTGGAAGAATGCTTGTGGGCTCAGAATCACGGTAAGTTGATAATTTTATTCAATTACAAAACCTTTCCATACTTCGCATGTGATCTATAAATTCAATCATATATTTATTTAAGTTTGTCGCTATTTTTTGTTGTTTCATGACACTTCTCATGTCACGAAAACAGAACTTACAATTTACCGAATCTAGGTTGCAATAAATTAGTCGTTCAATGAAGGAATTGAACTTTTAAAATTCCTAAAATTCTAAAATTCTTGTAAAATTTTTGTGCCGGCTTTATTTTATTAGACTTTTCTTTCCTTTAAAGTAAATAATAAAGTAAAGTTATATCCGAGGATGGGTTCATGACGCATATAATCACAACTTTATCACATCTTACAGTAAGTAGAAGGTAAGTAGACAGTACTTTATCAGTAATGTGTACTTTGTTTATTCGTCATGATTAGGAAGATTATAACCGTGATCATTATTTCCAAGAACAGGAATTTCACTGTATGATGCGATATTGAACTGATTACTTGGTTATTTTCTTTATACTAACACTAGTAGTGGTAGTGTTGAGCAGAAAATTGGTAACGGGTTATTTATAAGTCTTGTATTCAACGTGTATAAATCAATAGTATGAATTCACACTCTACGACGCAACACAACTTAAAGGACAAAATGATGCCTTCATTTTATCTCTTAGGAATCAACGACATGATGATGAAGATCAACCTATAAATGAAGAGAGATCAACTTTCCCAATGCCATCAGTAGATCTGGATTCACCACCAATGAGGTTAGTTGGGGTTTCTTGTTGTTTTGAAACTTCATTTTTAACACACCATTTCATTTTTGATAACGAATCTCAATGTAACAACTCGAGACCTATAACAAAAGCATTTATATTATACGTATTTTTTTTACAAAAGCAAAAGTTTTTTTTATTTAAATAGTAATCAATATTGAATACTTCTAATAATTAATCTCCAATGAAATTGATATTGGAACTTTCAGAAGAGACATATATGATTTTGCATTAAAAATTGTGCTGGTATTTGAATGTAATTAAATAATTTTGAGTATTTGACTATGAATTTTTTCATTTTTTATTTTTATGCAAATTTTTAAGCCTCAAAGTGTTTCCACCTGTTAACTCAAACGTAAGAATTACGTTTAATGGAAAATAATAATAAGCAATTAAGCATGAACTTGGTATGTTTGTATGAAAGCGTCATGATTGTTAACTTTAATTGGGAATCATTTGTGAAGACAAGTTAACTCAGAGTAGAGCTTATCTTAGTCTGCAAAAGTTGCTTCAACTTAAAATTCGCAGATCAATTTTCATGTGGATTCCTCTACCGGCAAATGCTAGTTACCTTAGAGATAGTAATTTAACCCTATAACGTAGACTCCGACGAGTCCGGTTAGGTCCAGGTTTCCGACCCCGGGTGGACGATCATCTCAGTGTACGCCCATCAGGTGGGCACAAGTGCTGGTGAAAAGAAGGCCTTTCTCGAAACCCTCGAGGACACGTTCTTGGATTCGGACCGTGATGCCATCATCTTAACAGGAGATATGAACTGTCATGTGGGGAAACAAAGCGGCCGTCATAGTTCCCATGGTATGGTTCCTTTGGCATCCCAAACGCAGATGGTGAAAGTTTCCTGCAACTATTAGATGCGATGCATCTGAGCATTGCCAATACCCGTTTCCGGAAGTGTGAGTCTCAGCTCATAACATACAAGAGTGGAGGAAGAAGCACACAAGTCGACCACATTGCCATCAGTGGAAATGAAATAAAGCATGTGTGCGACTGTGAAGCTTTTACCTTTTGAGTGTGCAGCCACTCACCACAGATTGGCGGTTATGGACCTGAAAAAGCATGTTGTACCAACAAAGAAGCCAAAGATGGTTTTACAAAAGGTGAAATGGTGGAAGCTTAAAGAAGAAAATGTGGCAAAGGTTTTTTTCGAGAAGCTCGTCGACAAGGATTGGGAATCATGGGAAAAATTTTTCGCTGAAAAAAACTTTCCCGAAGCTGGGAAAGTAACTTGTGGTACTACGCCGCGTGGAGGGACTTACAGAAATAAAGAAACTTGGTGGTGGAGTGCAGATGTCAAAAGTGCTTTAACGGCAAAGAAGGAAGCTTTCAAGAGTTGGAATTATATATACGTGTATATATAATGGCTGCTAGAGATTATAGGTCTGAATTTTAGATCATTCGGAGGTTGAATCCAAACGTAGCCATATCTATCTGGAGCAAGGTTATTCAAGTCAGCTGCATGCTTATGCAATATAACAACAAATAACAAAAATAATCCCAACATATTTAAAGAAGTAATTCTTCCTACAAGTGGTGCCTTGAAATTGATGGAGTCTTTCAAAGACAAAAAAGTAGCGAGGATGTTCAAGCAACCAAAATCTCTTCTTCGATCTCTCTGCAAGAATAATCGCAAAACTATCTACTGGGTCAGCAGGTGTGATGAGCCGAGATGTGTGTGTGCTGTGAAACGATGATTGTGGGTAAAACCATTGAATTCAACGTGAACGGTGACATTAAGCATTTCAACATAAATTCTAACCTCAGCTGCTACTCCAGCAATGTGATATACGTTATCCGTTGTAAAAAATGTACTGATTATTACATTGGTCAAACTGGAGGCTGTTTTCGAAATAGACTCACTGTGCATAGACAAGAGATGTTTAGACCGCAATACATGTTGTTGGATGTAAGTCGCCACATATCTAGGTGCGCTGCGAACATCACTTCACCACGTAATAAATTTGAGGCCGCACCCATTTTCAAAACGTCCCCGACATCCACAAGGATTGATCGGGAACATAAAGAAAAATTGTTTATTTCTACGCTTCAGCCCAAGCTGAATAGAAGTTGATTTTATGTATCTATGCCTAATTTCGATAATTTTGAAATACATTTCATTCCCATGACTAGCCTCATGAAATGAAGTGAAACCGGTCGGGAATCAAGATCTTTTTGTTTTTCTTGAGTTGTATTGGATTTTCTTATTGTGTGCCATTTTATTTTTTATACTTCACTTTTATATATATATATATATATATATATAAATACGAAATGTGCTCTCCTGCCCCACAGAGAATTGTACTCTCCTGCCCCACTTGTACATGAAGGGACCAGGGCCTACAACAATCGTCGGACCAGGCATTTGGAGGTGCTCTGACTGTCATATATCTTCATTCATATCAGTACATATCACAGCACAATCATATTCCGCAAAAGCTAACTCTAAATATGAAAATTGAGGGCCTACAGCAATCGATCGTCGGACCAGGCATTTGGAGGTTCTCTGACAGCCATAGCACTTCTTTCACATCAGTACATATCAATGCACAATCATATTCCGCAAAAGCTAACTCTAAATACGAAAATTGAGGGCCTACAGCAATGGACGGACCATGCATTTGGAGGTGCTCTGACTGTCATATATCTTCATTCATATCAGTACATATCACAGCACGATCATATTCCGCAAAAGCTAACTCTAAATTCGAAAATTGAAGGGGCCAGGGCCTACAGCAATCGTCGGACCAGGCATTTGGAGGCGCTGACAGCCATAAAACTTCTTTCACAACAGTACATATCAATGCACAATCATATTCCGCAAAAGCTCATACGTGGGGCAGGAGAGTCAGTGGGGCAGGAGAGTCAGTGCGGCAGGAGTGCACATGGGGGCAGGAGCGTACAGTTGTGGGGCAGGGGCGTACATTTCATATTCGTCCGTGGGGCAGGAGAGTACAAGTGGGGCAGGAGAGTACAATTCGGTGGGGCAGGAGCGCATATTTCTTATCTATATATATATATATATATATATATATATACAAGTAACCTGGCAATTGATAAATTTATCAAATCTCAACAGATGTAACCACCACGAGACATGTTTCGGCCTGTTGGGCCTCATCAGTCGTGGGTAGGTTTGAACCAGCGACGTTTGAGCTAGAGGACGTGCAAGCATACCCTCTAACCACAAGGCCACCGGACCATCTGTTGAGAGCGTGAATTAACCAGGAAAGCACTGCTTTAACGCAGGCACGTGGAGGGCACGTCCTCTACCTCCAACGTCGCTGGTTCAAACCTACCCACGACTGATGAGGCTCAACAGGCCGAAACATATCTCGTGGTGGGATCTGTTGAGATTTGATAAATTTATCAATTGCCAGGTTACTTGTCTAAACATGTTATCAGTAGCGCCTGCGTGAAGCGCCTCAATCTCGGATGCTGTATTAAGTGATTGCAGAAAGCAGTCCGCCATCCACGTGCCTGCATTAAAGCAGTGCCTTCCTGGCTAATTCACGCTCTCAACAGATGGTCCGGTGGCCTTGTGGTTAGAGGGTATGCTTGCACGTCCTCTAGCTCAAACGTCGCTGGTTCAAACCTACCCACGACGGATGAGGCCCAACAGGCCGAAACGTGTCTCGTGGTGGTTACATCTGTTGAGATTTGATAAATTTATCAATTGCCAGGTTACTTGTCTAAACATGTAATGAGTAGCGCCTGCGTGAAGCGCCTCAATTACGGATGCGGTATTAAGTGATTGCAGATTTGAATGATGCGGTATTAAGTGATCTGTTGAGATTTGATAAATATGTATATATATATAAAATAGTGTAAAAGAATTATCAGAAATGGATCAAAATAAGAAGGAAAATAACTCCCGTAAGTCGTCAAGGAAAAACTTTGAATCTTGAAAGCCCGACCGGTTTCACTTGGTCATCCAAGCTTCTCAAGGGCTAATGTTTATTATGAATATCATAACTTAATTTAAATGATCATAAAATAAGCTACACATACATAGTAAGCGAATTACGCAATTGTCATGGATGAAAATAAGAATTCACAGACATCGTACAGGGGGAAGAGTGCAGGCAGATATCATTGATCAATTTTGATTAAGTGAAGGTCTAAAAACACTAATGCACCATTTTTCTTTGCTCTCCCTATACGATCGATCACAATTTGGGGGTAACTTCAAAACCGGGATTATATTGAAAGGAGGGTCACTTTTTGAGCATGAGGAGATGTGCTTGCTCACAAATAAAGATCGATAGTCCTTGTCCTTAACTTGTTGTCTGTGCACTCGCGTCCTTGATCTTAAAGTGTCTCCCGTTTGCCCCACATAAAGAGCGCAGCAACCTCTGCATTGCAGCACGTAGATCAAATCTTTCGAGTTGCAATCCATGTTATGTTTTATTAAAAAAGTGCTCTCTTTGTTGTTGCGTTTATAGTTGAACATTGTCCCTGTTATAATGGACCTGCAGCATTGGCATCGGGAATCTCCGCACTTTGTTACACCAATGATTGTTATACGATTGTTTTTTGATAATATGCGCAATAGAGACGGGGGTTGCCGATAGGATATTCTTGTTCTATATGATTCGAATGTATCAGTGAGCCTCAAACTTGAAAAGGATGGAGTTATCACATTATTATAGAAATCAGGATTATTGGGATTGTATGTTTGAATATAAGGTATTATCCTCGATTCATTGTCCTTATTTCCAGGTGATGCTGTAGTGGATTTTGCTTTTGTAACTGCATCATTTATTAATTTATCCGGATAGTCTAATTTCTTGAGTCTTTTCTTCATGTCTTTAAATCTGATCTCTTTAATAGTTTGATCTGAAACAATACTACGGGAGTTATTTTCCTTCTTATATATATATATATATATATATATATATATATATATATATATATATATATATATATATATATATATATATACAGTCCCTAACAAAGTTAAAGACCACCCATCATTTTTTTACAAATTCGAAGTTAAAACTACATGTATTGTATCTTCCATCTCGTGTATTTATCATGAACAAATGTTCGTATCATCTATAAAAATGTCATGAATACATGAAATGTTGTCAATCACATCAAAATTTAGTCGGGCCACCACGGTTTTGAATAACTGCGCGCAGTCTTTCAGGCATAGAGTCCACAAGTCGTTTGCACATGTCTGGGCGTATTTCAGTGCACCAGACCTCTCGAATGGTTGCTTTGAGGCTTTCAAGGCTTGAGGGACGACGCACTGACACTTTGTTTTTCAGTATGCACCATGCATTCTCCAACGGATTTAAGTCCAGCCCATTCAAGAAGTCGAATCCTTTTGTTTTGCAACCACTTGGTGACCATCTGGCTCCGATTGCACGGGGCTCCATCTTGCATGAATATCGTACAACCGGAGATGTTCATGTGAGTCGTAAGCTTCTCTTTCAGGTTGTTCAGGTACCTCTCATCATCAAGTGTCACTTTTGGAGGAACAAATGACAGTGCGCTCCTACCTTGAGACGACAGACAACCCCACACCATCACGGATTGAGGGTGTTTCATGGTGGAGACAACATAACGGGGATTGTACCTTTGGGCAGAAGGACGTCGAATTCTAAGAACTCTGCTTCCAAACGATTGCATTGCACTCTCATCGGACCATAACGCCCTCCTCCATATGTCGGTTATCCAGTTGATATGCCGTCGAGTGAAGGATAACCTCTTCATTCTCATTCGTGTAGTCAAAAATGGTTTTCTGGCGGGACGAAATGATCTCAAACCAAAGTCTTTGGTCAAGCGACGTGAAACAAGCATTTTCTTACATGGATTCTCCTTGACGCAAGTTCAGTAGAGATATCGCCGGTTGTGCATCTAGGGTTCTGGACAGCCATTTGACGAATTATTCGGTCGTCATGCCTTGAAGTCTTCCTGTGTCGTCCGGTGCGCTTCTTATCCACGAAAGATTTTGTTGACGAATATTTGACAATGGCGTTATGAACAGCAGTCTTTGAAATGTTCAAGATAATTGCAATGAGGCGTTCAGTTTTCCCACAGTTCTTATATGCAATGATTTGTGCTCACAATTCCGGTGTCAGTGTCTTCGCACGATCCATCGAGATGAAGATTTGTGAATAAGTGACGTGAAAAGCTATGATTTGTTGTACGTTGCATATTCAAAAATTCAAATTTTAAAACATAGAATGAACTCTGGATGAAACTCTCGAAATGAAACTTTGATTCTTCAATTAGGAAACTTCGTAAGCGCATTCGTCACATGATTCATCAGTAAGCACGAGAAAGAAATTATATACATAAAAACATCACAAATGCCGAATAGCATAGAAATTTGTGCATGGTCTTAAACTTTTGTCAGGGACTGTATATATACATATATATATATATATGTATATATATATTTATCTATATATACAGGGTGGGCGGAAAGTTAATACCTATTTTAAATTGTCTCTAATACGTTAAGTACATTTCAGGTTCGCATTATATTCAAGCATGATTTGTATCAAGCCTTGCCATTTTTTTCTTCAAAATTTTATGGTTAGATTAAAAAGTTTTTATCAGATTTTAAAAACTCAATTGATATAGTAGCACAGATTTCTAAAGATAAAGCTTTAAATTTGTCTTTACTTGAGAGGCGTAAATTTTGATCCATTATCGTCAGTCATAATCGTATAGGCGAACCATGACACTCCTATTGATTATGGAGCACGAATGCTCAATTGACATGAAAGAAATCAAATTTTTTTTCACAACATTTTGTGGAGCGACGAATCAGTGTTTCATGTTGGTGGCTTCTTCATTCGTCACAACCGCCAATACTGGGCAGAAAACGACCCTACGATTCGTGCAGAGAAATATTAATCATAACCGAGTGTGACTGTCTGGTGTGGTATGATGGCAGATACCATCGTGGGTCCTTTACTCCAATCAGAAGCGATGAATTCAGAGAGGCTACAGGAGAAAGTGTGGCCGTTATATATATATATATATATATATATATATATATATATATAATATAAATACAAAAAATATAAAAAATATAAAAATAAAAAAATATATATATTTGATAAATATATATATATATATATATATATATATATATATATATATATATATATATATATACATGTATGTATATATGAAAAGAAAAAATACTGGATCCGGACTAGTTGTTCCTTTGTGAAGACATGTAAATTTGTATATAATGTGAATTTTATGCGATTTCATAACTTGTACCTCTGAGGATGATTCAATACAAGTGAATCGAAACTAGTCTGGAACCAGTATTTTTTCATTTAACAAGTAGTATTTTTTTCACTCAACAAATGTTGATTTTGAATATGTATGCTGTCTAATTTTGCAATAAATTCATTCCCTTTGAAAAGCCTCCCCGATGAGGTGAAACCGGTAAGGGAATTAAAAATGGTCTTTTGATTCAGTTTTCTACCGGGTTTTATTTGGAATTATTATCTACGATTTTGTATTTTATTTATTTCTTGTATATGTATATATATATATATATATATATATATATATATATTTATTGAAAATACTCAAGAGTATTTCCAGGCTCCCACGCCGCACCAGCTAATATCCAACCTTGTGAGGAGAGACAAAAAAACTTGCTGTGGAAGACCGGTTTCGAGATTTATTCTCTTTCTCAATTCCACATGCACTTAGCGTTGCAAGACACAAACTGAGATATAGAGTCACAGCAAATTGCAATAAAAAGAGAGATGTTCACTTCTTGAACAACAAGCTTTGTAGATTTCTCTCAGTGGTGTACGATGGGCAAGTTCTTACGTCACAAAACGCTTTTTGAAAATAACGAATGACACGTTGGCCGCATGAACTAAAAGGCAATACAAGATGGGTATCATTAACAGCATTTAATTCATGATTTAACCCATTCGGATGCAGAGTGCTCAGGCGCTTTATCCATATGTTTTCCTTTTTCAGCCTTTTACTCTCTGAAGGACAATGCTCAAGGGCCACAAAAGAAAAATCACTTATACTACATGTCTCATTAAAATGTTTTGATACAGATGTAGTGTAAAAAGAGAGTATACTTCGGATATGCTCGGAAATACGTTCACATACTATTCGTGATGTCTGGCCTAAAATTGTATTTTATTTATTTCTTGTATATATATATATATATATATATATATATATATATATATATATATATATTTGAGGCATCCGAATACGGGTGTCCATGAAATCCGTGCATGATTTTTCGTGAATATTCGCCATGAATGAGGGTGCATACTAAGAGTTATTGAACCCTCTGATAATTAAATCCTAATATTTGACTATGAACAATTCCATTTCTTATATTCAGAGTCATTAATACACACAATTGGTCGGGCTTGTAATGTAATAAATGGTGCCAAAATCAATCGGTTTGGCCGAAATCTCACCTACAGACTTATCAACTGAAGTCGTTTTTGCTGCTTGCTATGATTTTGCTAGGAGACATGATGTCACCATACAGTCTTGCTGAAATCTTTTTCTAAAATTCCTCAACTTTTGTCCTGCAGGAACGAAATGAAACGCTGGCTGCTGGAAGACACCACTAGAAAAATGACAATTGAAGAAAGTTTTATCATGATAATTACAGACATACGTAATGATAACGATATATATCCGTTTTGTATTTGGAAGTTCGCGAACTGTACGAAACATAAAATAAAAGTTCAAATGTATTCTACCTTCGTATTTTTTTGGAACATTTAAAACTCGTGTCTCAAGTTAGTGCAATCATACTAAAAACATAACTCAAATCATATTTTAAAACGCTTCAAAGAGTTGGATAATCAGGAAAAAGATTCGAATGACAAAAGCACAGTAAATCGAGGATAATGGTAACCTGGGGCCGTATACTAAAACACCCGCTTAGGATTTGCTTAAGTTAGTGGAAAAATACTAAGTCGCATGCTTGAAAGTCACTCCTAGGTCACTTAGGAAGTAATCTTGGGGATCTCTGTGTGGGTAAGGGAGTGTTGGTATGCTTGAACACAGTTAAGGAAAAATCCTCTGAATTAAGTATAAAAATTTTGACGAATTCTAAGAGAAGTTATACCCACCCTATAGAAATATATACCTGTATTAATTCCTCAACAAATTTGCTGAAATCGACAAAACAAGTCAAACTATTCAATCGTGACTTAAATTCACTATTATCTAACGGGTGCATAGTGTCTGTGTTGATTACAACAATTCCCTGTACGCAATGATCATAATTACCATGACACCATCTGACGTACAATAAACGTGCGACATCAATATATCTAATGAATTTTATTTGAACAGATATTCTATTGAAGAATTTATGTTGAACACGTAGGATACAAATTGGAGGCGAACTTGTTTATGTGAGAATAGAATAACTTTGTCATTTTAGTCTTCCTATTTGCATATAGATATTTTGACCGTATTTTTTATATCTTAGATTACTCTTGAACATCATCAAGTACGAATATGCATGATAGGCTATTCGCACACGATTCAAATGACTTATGACTTTTAATGGCTGAAAAAATATGCTTATGAAAGTTCTTATGATCTTTGGAAATAAAGTCAAGCCGATCGATTCTTAGATAATGTTAAGCAGTGAAAGTTTGTGATAGATAAAGAGAAATCAAAAAACCTTTGTTGGAAACGAATAGAAGGTCGGATACTTCCTATTACATTCATTATATTACATACACTATAGATCATTCATCATCACAACCTAATAACATGATAAGATCAAATTTTTTTCTTGATTCAAATCATATTTTCTTTTCGCTCGATTCTGATTCTTTTTTGAAATCTATCAGTACATTATCAACAGTGATCGATAATGAATACTGGTGAAACATTTCCTATGTTAGTGACTGTTGGTACCATTTTTTTAATTATGAGATGACAAGTAAATGTAGTCTATTTTGTTAAATTTGATATAGTACGAGTATATAGTATCGTAAATTTTGTTTGACTTTTGTGTTTGCGACGAGTCAATGGTATTCATTCATTAGTTGAAATTAAAACTCGCGCACTTTCAGGATAACGCTATTATTCCCCATACTTCGGAACTACTGACTCGATTTTGAAAAACGAAGCGCTGTCTTCATTGTATAACAAGAAGACGACCGCAGAATATAATAAGTCAATTATTATTAGTTTCAGCCTTGTAATACCTTTATTTTCATTAATTAGCTGCAAATATCGTCTATAATAATGATTCATTTGTGCATTTTTCGAATGTATTAGCCTATTTCGCTTTTCTTTTCTTCTATCCATTTTTACAATTTTTTTCAAAATTCTTTTACTTTCCATCAGTCGAATGAGATTTTCATTTGTAGGGAATTGTTTCCGGCGAGATACATTTCCTTTATGGTTTTTCTAAATTCTCGTGTCTCACTTGATAGAACTACCCTTCGATTTTGATTTTTGGTGTTCATGATACATGATGAATTAATCGCATTTCATTCTTTATAAATAGTAATTACTGACAAATACTGACGATTACTGACAACATTGTATCAGTATTCATGTACGCATCTCCACTTCTATGCTGGCTACCAAGAAAGATTGCTCACAAGTAGCGTGTCTTTCAAAATCGCGTACATATACTGATTTGTGGGGTAGATTGTCGATGCAGCCTTTTTCAAGATTTGTCAGCTCTTCGTCGAACTCGTGTCGCGGACTTTTTTGAAAGATGTGAACAAATTATTGAGCATCCACTGCATGACATAATTCCAAGGCGTATGCCAAGAATTGGACAGTTATGTCTGCCATACACGGCTACGTCACGAAGACTGCATTCATTTGTTCCTTACTCCTGCATCCTAATGAATGGTATGCTAACTTGATCTATACATTTTTTGCGTTGAAACTATCGTCTATGTACAAATGCTATTTTTTTCCTTGAGAAAGAACTGCTAATTTGTAATTATTTCATCATCTGCTTATGATTATTTGTAATGCCATGATTTTCATTCTATTTTGAAATATACACTTACTTACTTACTTAAATTAGATATGGGTCATTCTACATGAAACGTCAAATTTCGGAAGAAGTGAGTGGCGAAGGTTTTCAGATTTTCTTGAAATTCACATATTTTCATCATTTTGGTCCATCTAGATGAAATCCAAAATATTTCGGAAAAATTCTATCGGGAAGGTCACTTGCGTGGCCTTCACTTATTCGAATTTTTCTATTTTTAGAGAATTAATGAAAAATCACATAGGGTAAACTCGGCTAACGTGGACACTCGGCTAATTTGGACACTTCTTAAGAAAACTGCAGGAATTGGAAGTCTTAATCAAGCATGTGAAGAGAGCAGATACAGGGATCGTCACCATAGATTAGTTTGAGGTCAATGTGAGTCACTTTATCGAATCCGTTGTCAATAACAACGCAAAGTAAGATGATTCGTGCCCTCAAGTTCGCATGTATGAGAATATCACGCAAGCAAAGTGCAGCCGAGTCCTTATTTTCAACGGATGCGTGCAAAGTGAAAGTGAGTACAACAAGTGGTGAATTTTATATGCTGACTTAGTTATGGTAATCAAGGTTATGTTTTGAGCTTGTAAGTTTTTTAAAAGAGAATCTATGTCTACATATTATTAAATGAAGGGAGCTGAAAACTTGGACACCATGTTTAGGGTAATTTGGACTCCACACCAGGGTAATTTGGACACTTTTTAGGTTAATTTGGACACTGGCTGCAATGATTAGTATGTTATAGCCTGTGAGTAATAAAAATCGTGTAAAGTTGATCTATACTATAACTCTGGCCAACACGAATGATATACAGGCCTATTGATTAACATAAGGCTATATCATTGTGGTCCTAGGCCTATATCAATAAGGAAGACTCTATTTGAGAGCCGTCGAAGACGTTTTTAGATTGCTATAGGTACGTTCAGCTGTCTATAATTTATTATCATAAATACGGCATGATGAAAAGTGGCTTCATTGTACTCTAATAATTAAGTAAGTTTAGTGCACAGTCTATGTTGCTGTACAATTTATGGGTATCTCGTGGCTTGTTAGTTTGTTCGCTTACCAAATTGAAAGACATAGGCATGGCCTACATATCAAGGCAGTAATCTATATCCACTAGGCAGAACATGATTCACAGATAGGAGTGAACCCCCTCCGCTTGTACATGCACATAGGCTCATTAAATTCAGATAGTGGGCCAAAGACTGATTGATAACTTGATTGCATAATCTCAGACATACCATAGTGGCCAAAATATTAGCCCACCCACTGAAATATCATGTTTTTGGTTTCCGTCTCATTTGGAACTAAAACTCAAAAAATATCCATCACTATCATTTATTGAATTCGAAAACAATCTATTTCATAGAAACATGATGTAAGAAGATCACTAGAATCAATATTTGGTAGGATAACCTCTGTTATCAAGGACAGCTTGGATGCGCGATGGCATGGATCTTACCAATCGCCGACAGTATTCCGGAGATATTTCGGAGATCCAAACAGATTTCAAAATCCGAAGAAGATCACTTTCGGAAGAAGGACAATGAAGATTGACTTTTGACTTCATTACAGACCAGCAATTCTCGATGACATTGAGATCCGGGGAATTCGCCGGCCAGTTTTCCAGTAGTTGAACTTGATTATCGACGAACCACCTTTTAGTCACTTTTGATACGTGACAGGGTGCGGAGTCTTGTTGAAAGTAAGTCACTCCATGGATATTCATGTGCAATTTCACTTTCTCATCGAGAATTTCGATATAACCTTGAGAATTTAGTCGTTTCCCTTTCTCCAGGAATGCAATACCAGCCCGACCTTTGGCAGTAATGGCGCCCCAACACATGATTGACGGAGGATGTTTCACGGTTTTGATCGTAAATTTCGGATCGTACCTTCGGTTCGGTGGTCTTCGAATGTAGTTATATCCGCAGCTTCGAACTTGTTGAAATGTAGATTCATCAGTAAACATCACATTCTCCCACCAGTCCGGCGATTTATCCTTGTGAAGATTACAGAACTTGATTCGAGCCAGTCTCTGTTTCTCTGTTAATAACGGTTTCTTTGAAGGTCTCCTTGCTGGTAGATTGAAATCATCTGTTAATCTACGACGGATAGTGCGATCACTCACGGAGATGTTAAGTTCTGATGCAGCGTGAGCGATGTTTGCAGATGGCTTTGTAGGGTCTTTGGTAACAAGAGACTTGATGAATCTGTCCTCTCTATCGGTCGTACACCTCTTCCTGCCGGAAAGATAGCGATTGTTGGTTACCGGTAGCCCCAATGATTCTCGATCCAAGTGTCTCTTCACAGATCGCCGTGAAATCTTTAATCGACGTGCAATGTCAGCATGAGATAGATTCATTTTGGCATATGCACTTATCTGTCCTCGACAAAAGTCTGTGATGTCTTTCTTGCAACCCATAATGCGAAGAAATGAACGAAAAGTGGAATTCTGAATCATTTCCATTCTGATTCAAAAATTCGAAATTCAAATCTGTGATCACGTCAAATCGAAGTAAACAGATTTCACTGCATCAGACCATCATTAATGACTCATTTATGAAATCATAGATATCGTATTCAAATGAAAAGAACACGACAGAAGACGCTTAATCGTATCGCTTTATACTTTAGGTAAATCTAAGGGTGGGCTAATATTTTGGCCACTATGGTAGTCTAGATGGGTACACCCATTATGTCTATAGACTCAAACGCGATCGCCATTATCAGCAATGGACCGTGACAGAGATGCGAATAGGGAGTTCGAAGCTTTCAAATGTTCGAGAAAAGAAGATGCTATTGGTAAGTGTTGCTTTTAGGTCTATAGGTCCATGTCTGCATAGAAATACGCTAAGATAAGTTAAGAAAAAAATATTACGAAGTTTTCATGGTGCTTGTGTACGGTACTTTAAAATAATTGCATAAAATAATGGGCTATCCACTTTTTCGAGGCTATTAGGAATAGTCGTATGCTTACATGCAATTTGGACTGAGCTTACTGGAATTTTACATGAAATGCTCATTGCAATATAGATGATAAATAAGAGGTAGATAACTTTGATAATTTTAGGCATAAGCCTACATGTAAGCCTAAATAAATTTCCCAAAATGCAATAGCGTTTGTGCATCGATGACGACCGTTCCACTAACGGGCTTCAATTCCAGTATCTCAAGAACAAGCACTTATGGGGCCTATATAGGTCTATAAGAACGCGCAGGTACCCACGGGTCCACATGTAGGCCTATACACAATGCGCTCGAGCGCCTATTTATTACTTGCAGGACTGAACAGAATTCGTTTAGGTGCTATCGCGAAAAGACATTGAATTCCGAGAACTGCGTTGCGTCGAATTTGGCTCAAAGGCGATTTCAGCACCATGTCTACAAGTGGCCGACTAGCTACGTTGACAAAAGCACGTGAGTTGATCGTGAGTAGACAGAATAGGGAACTCTTTCAGGAAGCCTCAAAAAACAATGTCGAGTTAATTAGTTTGCCATCACACACCTGTAACTGTCTTCAACCACTTGATGTTAGTGCTTTCGGCCCTTTGAAGCGATCATGGCGAGAAAGATGCCGATCATTTATTGATAAAAACCCCGGTAAAGTAATTTCGAAGAAGACTTCTTTCTGTGAGTTGTTCTCGGGAGCCTGTAAAACTGCGTGTAAAAAAGAAAATACTGTGTCAGGCTTCTGAAAGACTGGATTATTTCCAATATCATTTGACACATTATCAAAAGATAGTTTTCTTATTTCCAAAGAACTTCTTGGCTCCAGCCAGATTGAAGGTAATGAGGAATCGACTTCTCCCGAAAGTGATGAAAACAATATGTATTTGTCTGTTTATACAATTATGTGCTCTGCAAAATGTGGGAAGTGAAGCATCTCCATGTACTCTTCTTGATCAGGAGTGTTATTGCGTGCAGGCATATGCCTACTATATAATCTGCGTACGGGTACATTAAGTGTGACGCATAAAGGCTATATAGTTAAGTTTCAAGTCCCTAATCTACACAATATATGATTGTAGTTTTTACCTCTAAAATTATCTTCTGATGAGCGTTATGTAAAAAATCATCAAATTGCATCACCTATTTACTGAAATATTCTAGTCGTAATATTCATTAGTAAGTAAATCATTCATTCTTAAGTAAAAGAAAGTTTGAAATTGTACTGTTCAATTAACCGAGGAGCATTATATGTATTAAATAGATGCTAGTATAAGGTGTCCAATTTAGCCGAGTAGGTATCCAAATAAGACTGATGTGGTGTTCAAATTAGACGAGTAGCATTGCATGCATTCGATAGGTGTTAGTAAAAAGTTAATTTATTATTGTGACTCATTTTTTTAAAGCAAAACATTTCAACTTCGTACCTATTTCAAATCTAGAAAAAGAATTATCAAGGCCTGTAAAATCCTCTGCAGTTAACTAGTGTTGGTTCTTCAATTTTCTTCGCAATGTCCTCCCTTGGATAATTGTGAATATCGGGAGACTTGGAGTATCGGAAATATTGTCCTGCTCTGGCTAGCGTACTGACTTCCGCCCAATTTTCAATAATCGAAATTCTTTGTCCAGGATATTGACCGCTTATTTAATCGACAGAAACTCAATCATTTGTCGAGTAATTTTCTTCTTTAGTCAAATGAGAAGTAAGTAAATAAAGATCGATCTTATGTCTAATTTGGTTTACAATAAGTTTACTATTCTTTTACCTTAGAAAGGTCGAGATTAACATTATCTACTTATCATGGCTTAATCCGGCACAATCTGCCGTTGACGAATTTTTCTAGTTTCATGATGGACAGGTGCAATACTGTAAGGGGAGGACAAGGTGAATCATAGACACTTGCGAGGAAAAACTTTCCTTGGTGACTGTTTCTTCGAAGAGGGCGCTCAATGTATTGAGCAGTTCAGCCGATTTGATTTCTGATCTCAACACGTATATCTCCAATAGGCCTAAGTTTCCAATACATGTGAGTATAAGCTATTTTTGCCCATTCGAGCCGAACTGTTGAGTCTTCTTTTGGACGAAGTGCATCGTCAACTGTAGTTAAACAGTTTAGTGCTTATTTCAAGTCTTAGGACATTTCCTATGAATAATTTATGGCGATTAAAAAAAATGATGGCAGTAGTAATCCCATGGCAAAAGGAAGCCCAGTGCGGTGCAGCGATGAGTCATCGCTGCTGAGTCATCATGCTCACTCAGGCCCCCCCTCTGGAGAGAGGAAGGACATAACCGAGGATGTGCTGGGAGGGATCGGACCGAGAGGAGGAAACCGTTCCCCCCCTCCTGTGAGGTTGTGTGGTGTTGGTTGTTCACTTCTCTGGTGAGGAAAGGGCAGGTGTTAGATGTTTTGGAATGAGAAAGGCCATATTTCGGGCTGAAAGAGTGTCCGGATGGACAAACCGAGGCCAGATTTGAATTCTATGTGCAATTTTACATCGGTAAGGTGATATCCAGCTCAATCGGAGAGAAAAAGTGCTGACCCCCCTGTCAGACTTCCAACTTGGGTGGGAGTCATCGTAGAGAGTCGTGCCATACAAAGGGCACAAAGACCAATGCAGTGGAAGACATCATTTGTCCAAGTCTTCCATGGTTTAGGTGTGAGAGTGACCTGAAAACGACAGAGGTAGAATAGGCAGGTTTTGGACGTTTTGGGATGAGAAAGGCTCATATTTCGGCATGAAGGAGTGTCTGGATGGGCAAACGGAGGGCAGATTCGGAATCTAAGTGCCATTTTTGGCTAGGAAGGTTGTTTCCAGCGCAATCGGAAGAAAAAGTGCTAACCCCCCCTTGAGTCGAACTTTGTCAAAAGTGATGTTTTGACCAAAGCTGCTCAGAAACATGTGAAACAAACTACTATCAAGTTTTGGCGTTGAAATTCGCACAAAAATTTTTTCGAAAATTTTTTTCACTATGGGTCTGACACCTAGGATTTTTTTTCGTGAAAATGTTAATTGTAGCCTACTTTGGTGACGACTATCTCAGGAATGAAAGTGAATGAAGAGCTCCGGTTTCTTTTAGTGGAAACACCGCACTTTGTCCTCTAGGATCCTACCTTTTCAGATCTTCAGGTTTCAGGTTTTTTCAACTCGGCTTCTGGTAATCGTAGAGAGTCGAGGGATGGCTTAAATAAAAGGTGAGAGCGAGAAAACGTGACTGTCAAAATTTGAAGTCAATCGGAGCTCTAGAACCGGAGATAGAAGTGTTTAAAGTTTTGCATGATTGAGATTACGCCATCAGCTGATCGCCACAAACTATATAAGTGGAGTCTCTACTTGTGGGAATCAGTTCTCCTCCCGACTTGGTTGGGTTAGGTGAACTCCGGAGCTCCGATGATAGCATCGGAAATTCCAAATTTCAGGAAACCGACTCAGAAAATTTCATTGCTGATATCAGCTAAGGCGTCAGACTTATAGGTTAGCCAGGAGATGACCTTAGTCTCCAGGCCAAAAAAGACTCCAAAAATTTAAAGGCTTGTAACTTTGCTTCTACAAGTCCTTTTGACTTAATTCAAAAAAAGGTTCGAGAGGTAATAATTCAGGTCAAGTCGTAGACTACTTAAAAAATTTAATAAGTAGTGCTAAAAAGTTGAAAAATTTAGATTTGTTATTTTTGGAGGTTTTCTGGGGTTTTCGACCCTGCTGAAGCCAATGAAGGCGTGTGCAAGTGTGTACGAGCAAGTCTTTTTATGTCTTTACATGATACAAGCGGCTTTTCACTGAAAGCGAGCATGGTATGGAGAGTTTCGCTGTAATATTCCAATGACAGGGTGTTCCTTCGGGACGGCGGATGATGCCGTAGTGACAAGTGTGGCAAGGGAGTGTGTCATATTTTAGACCGAAACCTCTGGGGCAACTCATGTTGGGCATTTGACACAGTTCTCAACGTAGCACTTTGAACGCCAATGTCATCGGTTGAGTCTGAGCTATCTTGTCATGAGTGGCTACTAATTATCTCCATTGCAAAACGCTTGTGGATTCCGGTTTGCTATCAAGCTGATCAAAGCAATGGCTTGCCAACCTCTTTTGAATAACTCCACCGATTTTCATGTCTGACTATCAAGTCATTGACGGTGCAAGTGACGGAGATTTTCGGTGACATACCTCTTGTTGGTGGGCGTTCTTTAGAGACAGCGGTGAAGTCCGTAGCGATGAGTACTGCATAGGACGTTAGCAATGGTAATCCTTGTGAAACATCTCTGCGTCATGTTTCCAAGTGGTTGCCTTTCGTCTCAACGTTGTACTCTGACCACTTTACATGCTTGACATTTAGCTATCTGCCACAGGTTGCCTCATAAAATCTCCATTGCATTTGTCTCCCGATAGTTGGCCATACATGCGAGAATGAACCATGAGTTCTGCTCGCCTCTATCACCGACGCTAAATGAAATGGAATGAATTGGAATGGACATTCATGCGCCACACGCAACCACAAACTCATTTCTCTCTTCGCTAGTGAACAAGCTCTTGTGAACGCAGTCAGAAAGTTTAGTACAACACAAGTGCATGAAATGATTACGTAGTCAGAAAGTTTGCGAAACACAAGTGTCATGAAATGCAAGCGTTAGTGTAGTGAAATAGTTTACCGTGACACACGTTTGTGAAAGTTAAGTTTGATTGTCGTACAAGTTTATTCGTTAGTGTAGTTAGAAAGTTTGATTATGACGTTTTATGAAACACAAGTTTATGAAATGATAATGTAGTCTGAAAGTTTATAAAACACAAGTATGTGAAAGTAAAGTTTGTCATGTTGTACAGAAGTTTTACTGCAACACAGGTTGATGTATAGTTAGAAAGTTTATCATGTTTCGTGAAATGCAGGTGTAGTCGAATGGTTTTATTATTGAACAGGTTTATTCCGTTTGTGTAGCTAGAAAGTTTATCATGTTGTACAAAAGTTTTACTGCGACACTGGTTCATGTATAGTTAGAAAGTTTGATCATGACGTTTTATGAAACACAAGTTTATGAAATGATAATGCAGTCTGAAAGTCTATGAAGCATAAGTTTGTGAAAATAAAGTTATAGCACAACACACGTTTGTCAAAGTAAAGTTTATCATGCTGTACAAAAAGTTTTACTGCAACACAGGTTGATGTATAGTTAGAAAGTTTGTCATGTTTCATGAAATGCAAGTGTAGTCAAATAGTTTTCCCGTGACACACGTTTGTGAGAAAGTAAAGTTTAATCATCGAAGTTTTATTCGTAAGTGTAGTCAGAAAGTTTAGCACAACACAAGTGTCATGAAAAAATACTTAATTTGGTCTTTGATTTATGAACAGCAATCATTGAAACCCGTTTTACTAATAGCAACGACAATATGGTTTATTTTTTTCAGAAGCAAATGATCGCCGTAACCATGAAAGTTCTCCATCCGAGAAATAATCTTCCGCAGATGTCGTGTATAAAACTCAGAAGCATCAGTAACATATTCTTGTCCGTAGGAACGAAATTGAAAGTCAACACATTCCGCTTCTTCACCTTGTGAAAAATGAATGTAATTGACATATGCAATTAAGTGAGCCTTGATGAGACTGTCTTTGAAATAAGATATCAACTCCGTAAATATTTCCCGTGTATAGTCCAAACATGCTACCAATTCTGTGTTTTCCCTTTGAAACTCAAGGATGTAATCTTGTATTAAACCTCCGAAGCTCTCTTGACGAAAACGAATAGTGCAATCATCATGTTTCAATGTATTGACTTCAGGTGCCATGGTTAAGTGTATTGCTGAACATCATTTTTGCCTACGACGATTTCAATAACGCGCTACAAATGTGCTTGCGCACATCGGGAACTCTAGCTCGTCTGTGATTGGACGAGACGTCTAATCCATTCACCGCTTAGGAAAATCTTATAAAAGGCAGTGCTCCGGCTCTGCTCTTCACATTAATCTTTTACAAGGTGAGTGTCGGTGAGATCCTGCTATCAGGTTGTTTTGACTTGCTTTCAAGTTGAATAGTCTGTTGCTATCAAGATATTCACTTCTGCTCATGAAACATATCATTGCTGTAATACCTCCTTTGCTCGAGCGTTTCTTCGGGACGGCAGGTACTGCCGTAGAGGGACTGCGTTGCATGGGTTGTTCGTCGTTTGTTAGACCGAAACCTCTGAGCCGTTGCTCATGTTGGGCGTTCGACTTCATACTCAACGTGACGCTTTCTCTCGCCTGGTCAGAGTACTTCAGCCATTCGACAAAGGCTAGTCTTTATGATATGGAGTAGAGAGAAATGTAGTTCATTAGATGTAACTTCAATGATTGTTCCAATGATAAACGTTGACTAGGCAAATGAAACGATTCTCATATTCCTTTCCAACGATTGAAGTCTATACCTACCGTTGATCATCTGCAATCGACTGTCCGTAATGGAATTTGCAAAAATTGAACATTACCGCATATCTGCTGAGATGGAGAAGGTCACCATCGAGCAATGTAAGTATTTGTGTCAAGGTTGACTCACACTATTACTAATATCATTAGGGTTCACATCCCATTTAAACGCAAATCAAGACCCGTCATCTCCCCTCTTTTATCCATTTTTAAACCGAATCCAAAATTTCATTGTTCCACTCTGCTTATCCTTGCTGCCATTCTTTTTTAGTGCATGAATGTGTTCGTAGTGGGGAACCCGTCCCCCAAAGAGCAATCGGGAAAGCCTATGAGCGGCTTGGCAAGTGTAAGTATCCTTAACATCTCATGCTTAGATTGTTTGATATCGTTGTCTCAATCTCTAATCTCTCCTTCCTTTCTACAGATTTGGCCAAGATGAAGAAGCGGGAAGAAGCCGCGAGTAATTTCAGGCCCTACCTTCCCGTCCATCAACCTCCGCTCAAGGTCCGACTCCTTTCTCGAGCTCGGGCATCGTCATCACTCCACCATCACCGCCTGCTCCGCTACCTGCACCAGTCCCTGCTCCCCGTCACCACATCCCTCCGACTCCCAAGCCAAGGACCCTCCCACCTTCGGCTCGTGTCCCACTCTTACCTCCTCCTCGACCATCGGTGTTGCCGGAGATTAATTCATTAGATGGCAAGTAACCATGATTGGGAAATAAAGGGCTAAGACTTCAAACTAAGATATCAAACTTGAAATATGTTACCAATCTCTTTTCCTTTTTCTCAACAGATCTGGCGATGGTCCTCCTGGACGGCGACGTTCCCTCCCGCCCCATCATCATCCTATCATCGCCCCCAACTACTGCAGCGAACGACCTCCCTCTCCTCTCCGTTCAGTCGGCGGAGAGATTCCTGGAGGAGCAGGAAATGGAGTTAGAGATAGTGGGAGAGGAGATCGCAGTCGAGGAGGAAGGTGTCAGGGAGAGAGAAGGACCTGTGGATCGACAGCTCAGCTGTACAGACTGTGGGCAAGTCTTCTCGAGGCCATTCTGCCTTCGACGACACCGGCATTCTCGCTGCCCAAAAGCGAAAGGAGATCTGGAGAAGGCGCGGCGACCGATACCTCAACGGCCCAAGTGTGAAGGTTGTGGACGCACGTTCTACAACAGCACCAACTTACAACGTCACATCGAAGGCGGGTCCTGTGGCAGTGTGAGGCAACCACCGACGACATCAGGTAGGAAGCATCCTTCATCGCACGTCGGCTTTTCCAGTTCTTCGTGTCAGACGACCTTTCATACAGAGTTTGTTCTTTCTTCGCGCACACTCTTTCACACTCATCCCACACAGCTTTAAACTGAAAACACTGTCACTCTAAAGCTGAACAAGTTTTCCCTTGAGAGGCTCGTTCGCGACTATGAGTTAGAAAGCTCTGAACCTGTACAAGATATTTATCCTTTCTTGATGAATAATACATGTTTAATTAATCAAATGTTGACGAGCTTGGATAGGTCTTTGCTCAAAGGCATGATTTATCTCACTGCTCGTTTCAATAAGACAGACAGTAGCACGGGAGAAGTAGAGTCCACTGCAAACATTAGGATAGCCTCCTGTGCTGCTGATCTGACAGGTGATGCAAACGAGTGGATAGATAGATATGAGACCTATCTCGTCAGCAACTTAAATAGATTTAATGAAAGAGATAGCGGTTTGGGTTTTGATGAGATAGAGAAGGTAGACATCAAAATCAATCTTTTAGAAAATTTACAAGGGAGTGGTTGTTTCACCCTCCCTAAAGCACTGGCTGACAAAAAGGCTGTCATCAATGTAGAGTGTCAGTCCCAGTGTTTCAAGTATGCCGTCCTCTCCATTCTTCACTATAATGATGTAGGTATGCATCGTCAAAGAGTCACCAAGTATTGTGAATGGGAGGATGAGCTTTAGTTTGACGGGTTAGATGTCAACACATTAGATTTTAGAGGCATCGCCCAATTTGAAAAATTGAATAACATTAAGATTGTCGTCCATCTCTGGGAAAAAGGTCTGAAGGGCGTTAGGTATAATAATCGCCAAAGTAACTTCGACCGGGTTGTCAATCTCCTCCTAGTCTATAGCGACAAGCACCCAGAATGCCATTATTGTGGCATTCCTGAAATTTCAAAGTTATACCATCATTCTGCAAGGGAGCGGTTGTTTCACCCTACCCAAAGTTGTTTCTACTACTGTGATCGCTGCACACGACGTTTCACATCTCAACCGTATTTTGAAGAGCATTACGAGCGGTGCTCTCGGGGTAAACTTCAAATGGAAGTCATGCCCAAAGATTAATTTTATTGGTATGAAGAAAACGGCAATGACCTCAGTCCCATATGTACCATATATGCGGACATTGAATGTTATATTGAACAAGAAGATCTAAGTCATGAGCCAGCAGCCATTGCCTGTTATAAAGTTTGGCATCCATATTATAGAAACCAAAAAATATGCATGTGTGGCAAGGTGAGGAGTGCGTTGAAAACTTCCTCAACTTTTTAGATAGGAAAGCCCGTTTTCATCAACGGTATGAAACGGAGATG
>CAJQUW010004335.1:0-150123 GCA_907163375.1 Prostheceraeus crozeri | reverse complement strand
TCATTCGTATAGAAAGTCTGAGAATTGATCGACCGGTCAATGAAAAAATCACGAATTGAAGTTTTAATGATTGTAGCAGTCTCCATTATCGACAGACCTCTTTCTATGGTATTATAAAATGGTTGCACTTAAGAAAACACAGCATGAAAAAGGACGAGGAAGGGACGGAATCATCAGCATTGGATGGGAATTCCAGTGATTTTCCTGTAGAGCGGGACGGAATGTTGTACCAAATTCCTTTGCATAACTCTGACCGTGCGTTTATGTCACGAAAACGTCGGTCAATCTGTACCGTTTGAAACGGTCCTAAGCAAGTTCTCTTCTCAGTATAAAAGCAGTTTGATATCAGACCTGTGCTATTCATCATTACGCAGTATTTGTAATCTCTGATGTATTTGCTGATCATTTCGTGAAATTTGACCTGACAGGCCTTTTTAATCGCCTATTAGCTGGATTCATGTCATTCATTTGAGAGAACTTGCCTATCAGTCCGTTCCGGATTCTCACAGAGGATTATTGTCTTCAGAGGATCAGTTTTCTCGTCATGTTCTTCAATTACCAATTAGAACATTTTCTCTCCTTGTCTTCTTAAAATGACGCTCTATAAAGATTTTATCCATCAATAGCAACTATTTGCACCGGGTAATCATTGCGGCTAAAAATGGCTTCTTTCAAACCTATTTTTGGATTTTTTATCTTAAATATGATATTTCGCTCTCACGCATTTCTCGCCTCAACCTAATGTTAATTTTTCATCACATGACAGGTGTACCATCAACGATGACAATGTTTTCATGCTCTGAATTCATCCATTATAACGTTGAAGTATGACAGTATGTCGCAAATTTATTAGCCCTCAGGGACTACATCTTCCTTATTCACTTTTTGTGCTGAGGATTTATAAAATCGCTCATGCCCATGTAAAATCATCACTTCTGGCAGTGAATCTGATGTGTTATTTCATTTCAATTGAATCAGTAGAAGTATGGTGGATAGGCCAAAGAGGTCCACTGTAGAAATTCCCACCACAAAATTACATTCTGATGAAAAATGATTTCGTGCATGTCCACCATGGTGCATCGCGCTGTGTTAGAAGATCACAAAATGTGAATATTTTGTTTTCGCACATTATCGGGCGTGATGTCGGCCTTCATGAACAGATCAGCATAAATCTATGTTTAAAATGAAAGCTATCATTACATTCATAGTTCAACACAAAAAACACAGCAACAGCAGTTGATGGGTTTGAGATCTCCACAGCTGTTTTGAGCATAAAATTTCAGCAATTATGGCTTATTTTAGGTCTATCTCCAACATGTACGGACAAATTTGAGGACAACAGTGGACAAATATAAGGGTTCTGCTACATGGAATAAATGAATTTCATTCAAATCAATTATCTAAGGCTTTATGGTAACATCAAACATCGTAAAACCGCCTCTTAGTAAAGCTGATACTGTGCTAAATGTTGCTAACTTATAAAAGCATCATATTTTCGCTGAGACGGCTGAAAGACACTCAAAGGATTAGTTGCATCCACTTGCTACACGCAAACATCATTGTTTTACTTAAAATCAACTTTTCTAATGCTTTGATGTCGATTTAAGCAGATAAACTAAGAATTTACAAAAGGTGTCCACTGGAACCCCCTCAAGTCTCAGAGTGTATGAAAAATCTCAAGTGTCTGATGTTAGAAGAGAATGATTGATAAATATTGATATTGGATTGTTCTAAGGTAAATAATATCGCGGCACGGTTAAAAAATTCGAAGAATCCACGGAGCGGAAGAATACAAGCTGAAGCAACTATCCTAGTGGAAATTCGTGTAGCAAATTAAGATTTGCCTACTTAAAGTCCGGTGCGTAGGAAGATAAATAAGTGCCTCAAACATATCCCAGTACAGAGTACACAACGGCTAGTCTACCCAACTTTGAAGGGGACGGGAAATAAATCAAAACTAATAATCAACTAATATCTACAAATTAATATATTATTGCGGGTTTCCGTGGTACAGCGGTTAAGTGCTTGGCCTAGCGATCTGTCGTCCAGAGGTCGAGCCCCGAAAGTGTCATTGGAAGTCGCTAGGAAGGGCATCCGAACTCCGAACTAAAAGTACCACAACGCTCCAGAAAAGTATGACTATGTCAGCACGGTCCAAGCCCCCGGTATTGAGGAGCAGTGACGTTAAAGCTTCATTTTTTATAAATTAGAAATGAGAGCTCGGCATGAAGCATGACGATCGCTATACACGTCGTCATCAGAGAGGCGCCATGTGGCTAATAAAGCAAGGTTTCGACCCCTACCCGCCTTAAAGTAATTCAAATCATCTCCAATGTTAACAGCAACAGGTTTCAGAGTAATAGGGGCTTGTATGTGTTTGGGTCAAGCTTCTTCAGTGGAGTTGAGTGTCCGAAGCAAGTGATCACGTAGACGCAGGGCTGAGAGACTTCCACTACCTCCTACCGTCACCCAGATTGAAGATCCGAGAACACTAACCGTTGAAGTCTGAAAATTGACGATCCCCGGCCTATAAACCGGAAACGAGAATGTAGAGGGTTTGACAATCTCTCAACTTTCAGGCGAATTTCTTGCAGTTTTATTATCTTCGAGTTTCTCTTTCAGAATATCATCGCTGATGAATCCTCACGAATTCTCTACTGAATATCGAGGCATTTCGATGCCATTGTCTTGCCACGCTCTCTCTTCGAACCTCCGCGCTCCACCTTCATCATTCCACGACGGATCGACGCTGTATGATGAGGAAGTTCACAACGAGTTCGAAGCCATTGAAGAAGCTCATGGCTCCGTCTTCTACGACAATTCTTCCCCGACCATTCATCTGATCAGCCATGCAGGTCAGCGAAACTTGTATGAGGGAAACACCGCTCTTCCATGTGGCCGAGTTCCATTTATCCCACTCTCATTCTTTTTGTGCTGAGTGTTTAGCAAGAACGCAGAGTGCACCTATTTTTAAAAGTCTTAGGTTTGTCCCGACCAAGGTTCGAACCAAGGTCTCCCGGACGCAGAGCGAACACTCTACCACAAGGCCACAGCGCCGCTAAATGAAAAATGAAAACAGCAATCGAGATCGCGATACCGGACGAGAATGTTGAGTGCAACAGTGCGTTGCTATTAGTTAAGAAATCTATGAGCCATGATATCAGCGGGGACTCCTAAAGATATCTTGCGACTGTGCACTTTTGGCATCAGTACTGTGCCCAGTACTGGGCATAGCTGGTTGATTTCATAGCATGAGATGGTAGAGTATTGGAGGCCAGGCAATCATTAGAAGAAATACGGTATCTTAATTGTCTTTTTTTACAGTAAATTTCACCCTCGAGGCTTCCCGAATAGAATAGACTTGTGAATTGAAATTTAACCCAAACCATTATTTTGACAGTGTTCCGAAGACAACCCGAAATAAAATTCATTTGAAAATCATATTACTGCAACCGTGGAGAATGTATATCCCGATATTTGTGGTTCAGCCTTCATGATCGGAATCAAATGAAGGGAAAATTTCCTTTTTTTCTCCTTTGTGTAATAATGTCTATTGATTCTATCTTAAGGTCTGTGATGTGTGAATACTATAATATCGCATTACAATTTTTTCAAATATTTTTACCCCAAATGTACTTCTAAAAAAGCTAAACTGTAGTTTGTTGAAGCAAGAAATATATACCGTTGTTAATAGATGCACCATTTGAGGACTTTTGTTCAACATTCTATAATTAGTGCTGTATTTGTATACGTGCATTTACATTTTCAAAAATATGTGCATGCGTGAGTATATCTACAAACAAATCAGCAAGACATATTTCTGAATTCATTTGTGTCATAAATTCATAACCCGAGTATTATGCAATCAACCCGAACCTGAACTCGGGTCGGATGGGGATCACACACCTCTGTTCCATAATGACAGGCTTTCTTTTAGAATAGTCTCATTAATAATCTATGTAATGGCTTTGGACGGGAGTCGCATAATGATGAAAAAATACACACAAATCTCTCCCGAAATATATATGAGAGACTCTACAGAGGTCTGTATTCGGCAGTGATGAGGGTGGACAGATCAGCCACGAAACGTCTGCTTCAATAGAATGACTTATTTACAGTTGGAGTATTTTCAGAAAAACGCACACTTGAACATGGTCCCAACTGCAAATATATTTGGTGATTTGTGTCTTCATAGAGCGTGGTAGAATAGTTTATTAGTTGCAACCATGAATGTGGATTACCTTCATCAATGCTCCATTATGGATTCATTTTAATCAGGGTGACCATTTGGTCCGAATTTTCGGACCAGTCCGAATTGGTCCGCTTTGGTCAGAATTTGGGGGGAAGGTCCGAAATTGCCAATTATGTAATTCATGGGTTTTTCTTACTACTTACCCTAAAATATAAATTGAGCAGCTTATTGAATTAATTTATTCTGTAATTAACAGAAATATTTTCATCTGATGTTGAAGTATATAATGAATATACCATTTTTATAAATTCATTTCAGGTTTCGTTTTTATCCAACAATTTCAGACTTCTTTCCGTGTGCGCGAATCTGTATAAAACAGCAATATGTCTGGCATCGATATATTCTGGGCCTCGCTGCATCTCATGGAGAATCACAGCAGAATGAAAATTACATTTACAGCACAAATGCACGAGTACATATCATGTGTCGCTGAAGAGCGGACGGAATGGACACGTGACACGTGATCATAAAACATGACAGCACGCGGTATGTCGGTGGCCTGAATAAGACAATAGAAATTAAAGTCAAATTAGAGAAGAGATAAATTAAAAACAAATTCCTTCTGTACACACAAGGACGGATGGCAAAAGTGTATGGCAACGGCCTCAGCAGTCGAGAGTTCAAACTTCCCACGGCAGCATTTGAGAGTTGTGAAATTATACTCTCTTCGAGGACAGACAAGGAGGTGACGGGTAATGGCCGATGATGGAGCGGGCCTGCTGCTTCGATTTTCTCTCAGCCATTTCGGGACATGCTCGTCGATGCGTCGTGTCAAAGGTCGAGCCGTCCTCCCAACGTAATCTGCTCCGCAGACACAGTCAAAATTGTAGACAACGTTGGTTCGGTTGAGAGGAGGCACCTGGTCTTTGACTCCATTGCTGGCTAGACGGCATGTAGTAAAGAATGGGATCGGTTTGACATGGAGGTATGCACGTTCAATCGCTTTCTTGATTTTGTGGGATTCGTCTTCGCTGGCCTTCCCACAGTAAGGTAAGCGGAAGAAATTCACCTTCTTGTCTGCTGAGGCGAGTGTTGGACGGGTACATTCGTCTGAATACTTTCGGATAAACCATGCAGGATAGCCATTGCTAGCTAATACTTCACGGAGTTTCTCTTCTTCTGCATCAAGATGCTGCGGTGAACATAAGCGACGAGCACGTTGAAAAAGAGATCGTACAAGGTTGATTTTGTACGATTTAGGACAAAAAGCATTATAGTTCGTATACAGACCGGAAAAGGTAGGTTTGCGGTAAATCGACGTCGTGATAGCACCATCAGTGGATGTATGAATCTTCACGTCAAGGAAGTGATATCCCGTGTCCTCAGTGAATTGAATGTTGGGATGCATACTGTTCATACTGTTGCATACTGGAAGTGGTACAATTTCACAGTCGGAAGAATCACATGAGTGTCATCTACATATCGAAGATATGAATGGACGTAATCACATTCAGAAATGATATCCAGTTCGTGATATCCAACGAAGATGTTCGCAAAAGACCCACTTAAAGGGCTTCCCATAGCCAGCCCATCTTTCTGTATATATGGCTTTCCATTAAAGACAAAAGGAACGTGCTCAGTGACGGCTAAAAGCAATGTCCGCAGATTATCTTCTGATATTGGCTTCTCAGCTAAAGTCAACTGAGGTTGTACGGAACCATGAGTCGCATATAATGTCAATCGTTTCACGTAAAGGGATATTGGTGAAGAGGCTAGAGATGTCAAGAGAAGTCATGACCATGTCGTCTGGGTCGAACTTGACCTCCATTAGGTGATCTCTAAATTCGAACGAGTCTTTGATTGTACTTGATGAGAATAGGTTTCAACACTTTATCATCAAGATATTTCGCCAAAGTATGATAGTTCGAGTCGATCATCGAGATTATTGGTCGGAAAGGACAGTCTGTTTTATGAATCTTTGGGAGACCATACATACGCGGGATTGTGGCGCCCGGTGGAACAAAGTCTTGAGCCTCTTTAGGTAATTCTCCAGCCTTCATGAGTCGTTTCACGAGTTGAAGCAATTGTTTATGACCTTTACAGTCATTCCAGACTTCGACAAAAATTCAGTGTGCTCATCAAATGAGCGGAAAGTAGATATTGCATAAAATATGCGCTACAAACCGAAAGTTTCTCCTGTCAGATGACGCCAATTCGTATTGCGCGATGCTCTATAGTGCCATTTTTTCTTTTATTGATATGAAAACTTCGTTTGTCGTAATCACTGCATATCGGTAAATTGCGAGATTATCGCTGGGATGTCGCTCAACGATTGTCTTTGGTATCACTGATTGATTTTTGAATACAAGTGAATGAACTTCCTATACTTTCACTCAGAAGTCAGAAGTCAGTTTTTATTTGTATACATTTCATTTGGATAAGTACTACTATAGTCAAATCATCATTGTGGGACAGACTTATGGTCCGATTTTCGGTCCTCCTGAAGTGGTCACCCTGATTTTAATACCAGAACTTTGTCATTTGAAGTATGCCAATAACGAGCATCGAAACCAACTTCTGATCTTTCAATACTTCCTCATGTATGGATGCATTGGAATGGATTCGCACATCAGGAACTTTAATTGCTCCACTTCATCTATGGAAGGATCCCTGCAAACATCCCTTTTCAAGAATGACAGACATTGGTGTTGCTAAGTTAGATAATGTCAATACACTACGCAGGGATGTGATTCTTCCTGCTTTTGACGGATTTCCGGCTTCGCCCCGGCTAAGTAGTAATGAAAAGATGCTGTGTAGAAAGAAACATCTTTTTTGTTACTGTGTCCGCATAATATTAGTTTCACTGGGCATCCCCATAGCTTCTCCTACCCTTCCTTTTCAGCACCACCCATTGGTTTCTACTGGCGCCCCCTTCCAAATTTATCCGGCCGCGCCCACATGCTAGCAATCACACCTCTGATTATGGAAGACAAATGTTTCAAATTTGATTTCAAGGTTGCCACTTCCCTAGAAAAATATGATTATTGCGAAAAATATAATTCAAAAGGTTTCCGTACGCAGTAGCTTTCCCTATGGCCTGAAATCTACCGGTCGACAAAATGGTTAAACGTCATCAACAGTTGCAAAATTCAAACTGAACAATTTTCATGCAATTGAATTACATCACAAATATCATCACACACGCAGTCATTCAAACTACCCGCAACAACAGCAACATAGATTCATCTGTACATCAACCTGCACTAATGGGATGACAGCGCTATGATTTGTAGCGATAATTAGAACATAGAAATCTATGAAATATTCCCGCAGCTCAAGGTATGCGTATAAGACAGCGTTCAAGCTTTAAAATACTTCAGTTCTAGGCAATGGATAGAGGATGGCTATGGGATTCGCTGGGATATAGAGAAGGAAATTATTTGATGAATCCCGAGGTCTTTAGCCCAAGGGTCAATAAATCAAATAATTTCAAGAGCTGTCAGAGAACCGCATAGCTATCGTCTATCCGCTATAATGTAGGACCATAGATATCCGGAATAGAATCCCTTTCTACCAAGATTTCCCTGCGAACAAATTTTATCAGATATATAAGAGATTCTGAAATACGTTCTACAACTATGTAATAATCTGGTATTCTTATCTCTGAATATAATTGATATACAGCCGTACTTTCATCGCATGACAAACTGTTCCCTCTTGACAGATCTGGAGGAGTGCAATCCGGTCATCGATGAAACTTCTGTCAACTCTCTCTCCTCTGCGAGCACTTCTGACTACTTCTCACGGACACGCTCCGGTAGTCTAGGTCCTCTCACCCAATGCGCTGATGGCGGATTGCCGAACAAAGTTCAAGAGAACGAAGTGGAGGTCAAAACAGAAGCAGAAGAGAAAGATGGTGCATCGGATATGGTGAGGAGACTATTCAATGTTTCATTCTTTACTAAAAAATTCGCTGAAAAAAAGCACTCTGATAGAACAGAAGTGTCAGAAAGATAAATTGATTTCTTGTGGTAGCAAGCCAGTTAAATTTTTCGGTTTTGTTAAGGACCACAAAAACCCAGTGATTGTAGGGCACCCGATGAGGCCAATAGCTTCAGTGCACGGAACTCCAGTTGATAGGGTAGATTGGTGTATTTCACAGATACTGACTCAAATTTTACGATTCATCCTGGTGTTACGGTATACAGTTTCCCTGGGTTACACTTTCCGATCGGAAAATCTAACCTGGGTTTCATTTTCTGGGTCAAATAACTATCTCATTAAACCACTAGGATGTGCAAGAAACACATGCTGTAAA
Source organism: Prostheceraeus crozeri (assembly GCA_907163375.1). Lineage (NCBI taxonomy): Eukaryota > Metazoa > Platyhelminthes > Polycladida > Euryleptidae > Prostheceraeus > Prostheceraeus crozeri. The sequence continues at coordinate 141,613 of CAJQUW010004335.1, read as the reverse complement.
CTCGAGGGTGCAACAATAGATTATTGTTGCATCTTATTGTTAAAACGGAAACTCTAACCATGGTTTTAGTTTCCGGTAGGAAATTCAAATAGAGGGAGAGAGAGAACTATAACACCGGCACATTTAGATAGCGCTAAGACTTTAATCCAACATTTAAATGAAGTCAACTGCGCAAATATGGAGCATCCAGTTTTCATTAGTCTAGATGTGGATCAATTATGCCCAAGTATACCTATTGACAAGGGCATAGAGTATAATATCGCCTCTATTACTGAGCATTATGAAGAAATTGACCATATCATAGGTCGTGATCATAGGGCCTATAGAATTTGAAGAAAATATTATCAGGCAGATTAAACAAGAATTTAATCAAATATTGCCGGAAATAAACTTTACTGTTGAAGCTAATCCACCGGAAGTTGGCTTAAATTTCCTAGATATTCCTGTTTTCATCACTAACAAAATGGCGGAATATAAGTGGTGCCATAAAAGTTGTCACTCGGACATCGTTCTACAAAAGGATTCTTTTGTTGAGAGTCACATAAAATCTAATTTCATTAATTCACGTTTGGAGTATATCAGAGCCCATTGCTCCGATGAAACTTATTACAGTGAGGCTAAAAATCAATTTTTTTACATTCTGAGAAAAAATGGATATACTAAAAAAGATCTCAATCAAAGAAAAAAGAAAAGTAAGAACAGAAACAAACAAAAAAGAGAGGCTAAAGCAAACCTCGTGATCCCTTTCATAAGTGATGTCTGTGACAAAAAATAAAGAAAATGATAAAAAAATATGACATAAAAGGAAACCTAGTGACGAAACCGAACGTAACGTTGGAGCAATTTACTAGAAAGAAAAACTTGTCTCTCGCTAATGCCTGCGCGTGTTACATATGCAAAGAAATTGGCCCAAAATACCACTGTCAAGACAGACAAGTAGTGTATCAATACACTTGTAAAATTTGTAATGAAAAATATATTGGAAAGTCATCTAGATCTTTAAAAGGAGACACCAAGAACATAAAAGTAGTGTGAAAAATAAAAGTAATTTGAGTGCCTTAGCCCAGCACAACAGTAAACACCAGATCAGTGGTATTGAAGATTTTTCCATTCAAATTCTGTCGAAAAAAATAAACAGTCGTGATGTTACTATAGAGGAAAATAAGTACATTCGAGACCAGAAACCTGAGATAAATAGAAAATTGGAATTGACTAACTATCCGCAAGGGAATGTTCTGAGCCTTAGAGAGTGTTCACTTGCTGATGTTTAGTTGTGGAATCTACCTATTCAAAGCAAGCACATTGTAACGTTCTGTTTGAACATCGCACCAAGAAGGCACAAGGCCGACGATCCGTGCATATTTCTTTTTTTATTCCTTTTTGTTTTTTAAACGTGATCAATATAGACGTACGGAGCCACCAAGAAATTTGGTTCTTCTTATCAACAATTTAATGTTTCTTAAACCGAAAAAGAGTTCAGCTGCTGTTTGATTGTCTAGTAGCATTCTAACTGAATTATTTGGACAGTCTTAATTGTATTATACTGTAGTACGTGTATTATTTGAGCAACTATTTACCAGAGATATTTCGTCAATACAAGGCCGATCATAATCCAAGAAAGAAAAGTATTATCTGAAATCATCAAGGTTTATGTACTGCTTTACAGACATTATCCAACGGTGTTGTTTTCCAACATAAGGAGTAATTTTGATCATTGTTAAAAGGAAGATTTTGCGAAATAACTAAAAGCGACAGTGAATTTTTCAACGTTTCACTGACTTTCTATCGAGTATTATCATGGTACGCACGATTAGAACAACTCAATGATTATACACTTGCTGAAGAATTTGAGGTGTTACATCAAATATTGTTCAAGTTTTGTTCACAACGCATTTCTAATGCTCAATAAAAAATGAGCGAAACGTTGAAAATTCATTGTCTCTTTCATTTATTTCAAAAATTACATCAAAAAGATTTTTTATTGAAAAGAAAAATGCTGTTTTCTACTTGTAATTGTATGATCAAATTTTCTGATTAAAAAACATAATTTAAATGAAATTCAGTAAATGCGAGAGGCTTGTCTGGACAGATAAGATATATAACCCTCAACATATTTGTCCATAATGTCTTCAATAGGGGATAACTTCATGTCATTCTTTGACTTGTGTGCTTTGATATACCTCGATACGGGCAGTCACAGCACCTCTATACTAATGGTGGAAACGATCAGATTTCTTGTTTAACTGTTGTTTGTAAAAGGATGGAAGGTTTGATATATTTTGCTGTTCTTGACGTCAAGATGTCACAAGTTCCCCGGCTCGTGGACAGATGTCTGATTTCTTCTATATGATTTGAAATTTGCGCTCCATAAAGTGGTGATTCGGATTCATGTAATTTGAATATCAATGATAGACATATTCTAACTTATCATTGATGGAAAGCGTTTGCATCCAAATAACACAATTACTTGCGGTCATGGCAGGTGAAAAACTTGCCACGATTTAAATAACCCAAAAAACTCATGAATTTTTGAAAATGTTCGGTAGAATCTTAAAATATTTTATATGGTCTATTTTGCTGCCTGGATTAACGTTACTTGAATCGACCAAAAAGCTCATTTATCAATCAGTGACTTTTCTTGCCAAGTAAAATCCTGACACAGCGAACTTTTCTGAATTTCTCAACAATTACATGTGAATTGTGAAATATGCAAGTCACATCAATCGATATCAAAGTGATGTGATGCTTGCATCTAATTTCTTCAGTAACTCGATGTTCTTTGCTGTTCTGCCTGTCGGTGTATACTCACAGAAGGAATGTTTGTAGATAAAGCGTTTCACTGAAATTAGGGACAAGGCCTTTGCTATCTAAATATTTTTATAAGACTCATTTAGTCTATCTAAAATGCAATTTAGAAACTGTGAAAATTTCAAGTTGTTATGGTACGGGAGGCTCTTCATCGTAATTTTGACTTTCAGTAAGAAAGACAAGTATTGGAGTTCCCAACACGTTTCGTCCACTGAATTAGAAGAAAATAAAAAGCTTGTGTATAAAAGTTGCTGAAAATGTTAATGATTTAATCACATGGTTTTCGTAGAAATTGGCATAGGCGCATACAATGTTTTGAAAAATGCCTGTGTATGACATTGTGTTTATCTTCCTCAAAAATTTAAGTTCTTGCAGTAATAATATATTTATTATATTTTATTATATCTAAATAATCAGTCAGTGTGAGAAGCATAACTGCGAATTGAGAAATAGCATTTTTGCTGCAGTCGTTGATATCGCACTTGGTTTAATGAGTCAATCAATTTTGAAAAATGTTGCACCAAGCCTCTCTAAGGGTGAAAATTCTCGGGATTACTAGCCCTAACTGGTGAGAGTAGCGTGTGTGTGAAGACTCAACCCCCCCCCCCCTCCTGGCTTCGTGTCTTGGGAGGGGGAAGGAATGAGTAAAAAAATTGGTTAAATTGGTCTTCTCTCTTCCAGACAGTGTCAAATTCCCAGACTGGTGGTCCTGATCCGAAGACTGGGCTTGAGTTCCATTCCAAGAACCTGTGCATCATTTGCTGTTCCGGTCGGGAGCCATCGGCAGGTAAAAGATTTCTAGCATAGTCTTCTATGAGATTGAGAAATAATCTGTTAAGTGATATATTTATTGACCAGCATCATATTTTCAATGTAAGGTCGCAATTTAAGGTAGAATCGTTCAGTTTGATCATTAATCCTTTCATTTGGAAATCCCCTCGAAAACCCTGGAAATTCGAGTAATCCCTGAATAATTAGAGAGCAGATATGCCAAGTTATAGGGCTGCCAACTGCCCCGTTTTTTTTGCCCTCGAAATTTTCGAAATTTAGCTGTCTCGATTCTTTGGATTTCGAAATTTGGATGCTGTTTTTGTAAATATTCGTTTTTCTGGCGCCCATTTGTATATAACTTGAAATATAAAATTCATTCTTCTTTTTTGACGATTTATTTACTGACCATGGCCACGTTGCATCTCTGTCGTGGTTAACATGCGAATTGATTAAAATAATAAAACCATTTTGAGACGGACTACGCGAATAATATTCAATTTCATGCAGCAGTTGTGATTATTGTTTTAGTCCACAATTATGAATTACCTATTCTAGAAAGTGTTTGTATAAAATTCTTAAACCCATCACTTTGTGTACAAAAGGAAGGATTGTTCAATTTACGTCTACTTTGACTTTTTACAGATATCTATGAACACAAAGGTCATGCATGCTTAATTCTCTTTTCAATGAATGTTACTCCAATTTCTATGCATACTCTAAAACAATAATCACAACTTCTGCATGAAATTGAATATTTTTCGCGTAGTCCGTCCCAAAATGGTTTTATTATTTTAATCAATTCGCATGTTAACCACGACAGAGATGCGACGTGGCCATGGTCAGTAAATAAATAAATCGTCAAAAAAGAAGAATGAATTTTATATTTCAAGCTGTTTTTGTAGTTGAAGTTCGGTGCTGTGGTCAGAATTTCTTATATACACTGTAGTCACGTGCTTTTCTTTGAAATACTGTGTTGCACTGATATGAAATATACAATTTCTTTTTGGAAAAATGAATGTAACAACATAAAGAAACGCTCTATTTGTAAAAACTCAAGAAATTGTCCAACTTGACACTACGAAATATAAGAATTATCGCCAGTTTAGCTCCAACAAAACAAACATCAAAATGTTCTAGTTGCGTATAAAATGGAAGAAAAAGGTATGGTTTTTGTGTCCCGATTTTCTGTATGGGATTACCGATTTTTAGCCGACAGTGTTTGTCAGCTCTGAAGTTGGATAGAAAATTGTTGCATTTTATGTTTTGAGCAGCAACTTCAATAATTAGACTACTCTACTAAGTTATCGATAATTGACTGAGTGCAGACATTAAATTTATTATCGGCAATGATCTTCTCTCACAAAGCTATCATGACGTCCATTGCCTGTCTTCTACTGGATTTTGCCGCATTTCTGATGTTTCTAAATTACAAAATAAATTACATGAAATTGAGTCATAGTCGTGTAATAAGTATCTTACTTGAGAAAACATAGTTTACACATGAGAAGTCAAACATTTTAAGTATGATGTGACTTCAATAGCTTCAATTGTTCAGTGCACATTTCGTACGTATGCTTCAGCTGAAATACCATCATTGTATGCATATTTCATACGTATGCTTCATATTATTGCTAACACCTTTGACTTTCTTATTATTTTTTCATTCTAAGTGGTTTTTGTTGCCAATGATGGTCAATAGTAATTATGATGCATTGCTTCTAGATATAATAAATAAAAGCATAATTTCATCCACGGAAGGTATATTTCATAAGAAATTTTGACAGAACGATTCAAAACTTAATGTGTCTACCTCTTCCTGGATCACAGCTTTGATCCGGTCAGGCATAGATGCGATCAACTTCGAACAAGTCTATGAAATTGAGCAGTCTCGATGCCACAGTTTGATTACCTGGTGTATTAATTCTTTCTTACTTGAGATATCGAACTCTGAAAGTCTCCGCTTGATGATCCCCCATAGCGTCTCGATGGGATTTAGATCGGGCGAATTCCCTGGCCACCTCAGAACGGGGATGTTGGATTGACGGAGGAATTCCTTGCAAATCTTGGCGGAGTGACAGGGAGCACTATCATGCATAAATGTCCCATCTCCATTGGGGAGCCATTCCATCATTTGAGGAACGACCCGTGATCGAAGAACATGCAAGTACTTCTCCTTGTTCATCATGCCCTCGCAAACATGGAGCCGACCTGCGCCCTGAGCGGACATGATACCCCATACCATGACCTTTTCTGGGTGTTTGACACGCTGTTGAACCGGTCATGGATGGTTTGGAGAATGCCAAACTTGCAGAGAATGAGATCGTTCACATTGAAACATCGACTCGTCGGAGAATGCAACCTGAAATGAAGAAATTAAATGATAAGAATTGCGATAATTTCCAGCCGATTTTTGTGGTAGGCCTATTGCCCTAAATGTTTAGATGAACTGACTCAATCATTAAATGAACGGCACTTTATCGCACACATGGAGCCTATCTGTACATTTTCAAGAATAAGATATTGATTGCTTACCTTTTTCCAGTCTTCTGCAGTCCAATGTGAGTGAGATCGAGCGAACTCAAGTCTTCTAGCACGGATGTTTCTCGTCAGCAATGGGACTCTCCTGGGTTTCACCGACTTGCAATTCCGTTTCTTCAGTGTGCGCCAAACGGTAGTTTTGCTAACATCAGGACCAACGTCACGCAGAGCCGTCTGCAACTTAGAGCATGTCGATTTCCTGTTCTTATTCAGTTGACGCAGTAGAAAGCGTTCGTTAGTGGCGGTCAGTTTTCTTTTTCTCCCACATCGTCTTTTTCTTTTATTCCGGTTCATGGCTGAATAGTCTTCTCGGGATATCTTTGATACGGAATAATTGCTCACACCAGTTATTATAGCAATTTGGCGTTGGGAATAAGTTGAATACTTGCATAATGCTTTGACTTCGGCTACCTTCTCGGCAGCAAGATCTTTGCCTCGCACCACATACACCATCGTATGCAAAACTGATAAAATCTGTTATTGTCAGCTTTAAAGTCAACTTCAATCAATCCGACCCAAGAAATCGGACATAAGCTGACTCATCCTGCAATACTTTGTCATGCGAATTTTCAAGGCAAGGCATAGATATCTACCTGGAGCAAACAGAGTCAGAGAAAAGGTTCCCGATCGATTCAGTTTGAAAAGTGCAGATTTCGCATAATTTAATAGATGGCATGACCTTCTCTAACCTCATCAAAAATGTTGCTCTGTCTTATTACTCCGCAAAATTGCCATAGATAAGCCTTAGATATGTCTGTTATTTGATGTTATGACATATCAAACCTAAACTATCTTAATAATTGACTAATCAAATGAGGAAGTGTAATTTAGTAAAAAATCACCAAGTGTTAGCAATAATATGAAATATACTGTATGTTATCGTGTGCACATTTCATAGGTATGCTTTAGCTGAAATATCATAGCATGATTCATGCTTATCATTCTGTACTTATTCAACACCACTTACAGGCAACAATCCTAAAATACAATTGTCCACTTTTCGGCGATGCTATCCATGAAATACATATTAATTAGAATGATGAACTCGATAGACTACAATTATTCTTGTGATACTTCATTTGCGTTTTTGAGATATAGCAACCAGTTGATAATATCATATCTTCTCCGGGTGTCGCAAAAGTGATTAAATTTGTTACTTCGTCCTTTTACCTCATGCTTATTTCACCAGCTGACCGTCTGACTCAGCCGTTTCCAAAATCCTGGTCCCTTATGATATCTTTCATACTTATAATATCAGAGAATATAGCGCATCTGGCATTTCTCAATGCCATTAAACGACGTTCATTCAGAATTATTCAATCACTAACGAATAATAAGGTAATATTTTTTGTACAAATAACACAATATGTTACACATAGCAGATTCCGATCGATGCTGATGTGACATTCCTTTTCTCTCACATCGCATGTTTATACTTCATGATGACATGAATGAATATTGTTCGCTGTTATCCATCAACGTTTTCACAGGATCATTTTGTATAGCTTCAACTTAGTATTATTATCATTACTACTTGCGCTGCGTACTTAATATTTCATCTTATTCTGTGATTCATAGCAAGATTCTTAATAAAGCATACTATGAATCATACCTAGATTTTTGATGAAATTCGTATGTATGCAGGGGTCTCACTCGGCAAAAAAAATAGCAAAAAAAGTAAAGAATGGTGAAAAATGGCAAAACATCTGGGATTTTTACTAGTATCAGCAGTAATTATTTTCTTATTGATATCTTAAATTCTTAAATGATGTAGTGGAAATTTCTAGACGTCCGAAACCTTAAGACTAAAAATTCTGACTTTTATTAAAATAGTTTTTTAGATTTTGGGATTGTTTGGATTTTGAAGGACATGAAGTTGTTTAAAATTTTAAATTGTTACATTTGTTCGTTGATATTTTGTTGATTTTGCATCTAATAGTACAGATTTTTAATATCACATGTGATCAGAGTATTTTGATGTAGAATGACTTAAATAGCATTTATATTTAGGTTGAACAATTTAACTCGTCTTGCATTTGACATCCGTAGCTAGGTCAATGCTAAAACGTTACTGGGAAAATAACTTGCAATTAAGGACTACTTAACCTAAGACGAATGTTTTCAGTGGACGATAGGTACTCCAAAAATCGTATAAGTATGATATAAGGACTGCATCCTGAAAAGAAAAGGTCGATTGTATCGTGGTGAATACTTCATGGTGCACTATTCACTCAAGTCATTTAGTTTTCTCCATTTTAGAAGAAAAATAAGGGGCAGAAAATTTTTTCCACCCTAGCAAAAAAAGTGGCAAAAAATCCAAAATTTTGGAGTGAGACCCCTGTGTATGTTTCATACCATGTCGATTACCAAACTTCATACGTATGACCTCAAATGCATACTATGTTTCATACTACATTTCATACTATGAAAGCGTATGAATCATAGTATGAAACATAGTATGTCAACGCATAGCGTGACGATACATACATATCAATTATGCTATGAATCATGCGTAGTGAACATGCTGTCAATCATAGATACGTTTCATGCTATGATTCATACCCAACATTTCCGTACGGGTACAACATCCATTTCCATCAGACGGGTCGTCGGAATTCATGTCCTCTTAGAGTGGATACTATTCCTACATTTGTCACTTGCTAATTTTCCACATCTTCTCTTCAGAGTTCTCCAGATTGATGGCGCAGCCTCGGATGGAAGTGATGGCTTGTGTGGAGAAACTCATGTCTCACATTCACCCTCGGAAACATGAAGTGTCATTATTAGCGCTGAAGGAGAAATTCCCAGATATCAGTCACGACTTCTGCCTCTTCTCGGAAGTGGCTCTTCTACTCGCCAAATATCGATTCAATCGCGCCGCCAGAACCTTCCTTCAAGAGGTTTTCCTGGAATTAGAAACTGCCTCGGTGAGTGAACGCAGGCATGTGAACAGAAATGAACTGAGTTTCTTCGACAGAATTGATACAAGTTAGATTGTCGGTTGTCATGAGAAAAACACAGCGGAATGCCTTGAATAGTCGAAGAGCAACTCAAACTTGTTCTACAGAAAGCTGCCCGATACGTAATACAGTACATGTATGGTTGATGTCGCCATCGGCACTTGTATAACGTACGATAGGTGAAGTTCGTAGCCGCAGGGGTCATGCATGCAGCTTTTCGTGCCTGCTGACTGAAATAGGTTAATTGTATTTCGTTAGATCAACAATGAAGTTGTTTTACTAGTTCATCTATTATTCGTCTAATGTGTGATCACTCAAAGTGACACATATCTGGTTGTATTTGACTGTACAGGGCATAGAAATTGACAACAATAAAACCTCTAGAATGGAAATTAAGCTTCATGCAATACACAATAGTCGCACAAAAATCGCACGCATTTTCACTTAGATACACCTGCCAACGTCTGTATCATTGCGTCAGAATCAGTCACATGAGTAAATCGAAGCTTTTCATTGGTTCTTCATGCCCCAACTTAGTTCCCCTGGATGTGCCGCGTCCTTGAGTCAATTTCCATTCTAGCCAACTTCAGATAAACAATTTCTATGGTACAGGGCATAGAAATAAACTGTTTATCTGAAGTTCGCTAGAATGGAAATTGACTCAAGGTCGCGGCACATCCGGGGGAACTAAGTTGGGGCATGAAGAACCAATGAAAAGCTTCGATTTACACATGTGACTGATTCTAACCCAATGATGCAGACGTTGGCAGGTGCATCTAAGTGAAAATGCGTGCGATTTATGTGCCGTTATTGTGCATTGCATGAAGCTTAATTTCCATTCTAGAGGTTTTATTGTTGTCAATTTCTATGGTACAGGGTGGGCACTGAAAGACTGAACCAAACGCCGCTTGATCTTCATTACCCTGCGGCCATTGTCACTTTTCTTTACCAAATCAGACGCATTCCAGTGCGCTCTGCCTAAAGGTCAGCTGCCTGATTCCTGCTCGTCTTCCTTCGTCTACCGATTTCTATGCGAACTTCTCGCCGCAGTTCCTCTGCCATAGCTTCTCATGTCATTGACTGCAATTGCGATCGTAGATATCTGAGTGACACGTTTTCAATTGTCTTTCACGCTAGAAATGACAGGTTATTACGCATTACTGAAGCATATTCGGTACTTCACGCCAAATTTGTGCAAGAAACGTGAGCTGCTGATTGGTATTCATCTGCCTTGGTGAAGCCATCTCCTTTCTACCGGGCATGTTCTGTTGAGAAGACCGGCGAAAGTCCTCCAGAATTATGAATTGCTTTCATTTATTTACAAATTATCAAATGGACGTAGATGCTCCAGTTAGAGTGGTATCAATTGGCAAATTTTGATTTTGTACATTTTTAAATATATGAATTAAGTTTTTAATTTGAGAAGTATTCAAGTACAATAGAACCTCCATATTACGGACACCGTCGGGACTGCGCCTTAGTGTCCCCATTTTAGAGGTGTCCGCAATAGGAGGTTCCACTGTATATGATACATCACTGACATGAGGCTTTACGTGATGAAAAAGTCCAAGTCAATCGATTTAATGTCCGACTCTCATAAATCTGTGACTCGGACTTTCTACAACGTGCAAGGCCTAATATGAGTGATGATAAGGATTTATAGTACATGGAAAACGCTTAATCGTTGTTCGGCAACAAATTATTATTTTACACGAAACTAGCTTAGATAAAACACAATAAAACGAAGCATGACATTTTAAGTTTGAGCTCCGATGGACGCTTTGTAATTGTCAATATCATGGCAATTCTTGAATTATCTCGGAAATACTCTGGATGCTTTTATCTTGATGTTTTTTACTTAAATTTCTCTATTAATTCTAATAACTTCAGTTATTTATGTAAAAATATCAGAAATGATGAAAATGAGGCTTCATCGAAGCTGAAAGTACCTTCGCTTGGAAAAGACCATCAGCGGAAGGTGTTGCCATCGTTACGGAGATCTGTTGTTTCACGTATTTGCTCACTTGTGGTGTTTCCTTGATAATAATCCTCCTAAAGAACTTAAAAACGCTCATAGAGGCTGGTGAAGCCTTTGAGCAAAATATTGAGGAAGATTTTTCAATAAATAGACAGTTGCTTTGGTGAGAGGAGAACCCGAAACGACAGCTCTCCATGGTAACATTATTGGCGAGACCTTTCACCCGAAACGGGCAGCTATCCTCAGGCATTTCAGGGAATGAATAATACTAAGGATGTCTGACAAGCTAATATGAATAACTGAATCTACAGATGCGTGCACAATATTAACTTTCATAAAAAGAACGAATCAGACACGGTACTGATCAACTAACAACAAGTAGTAGTTAAGAAGATCAAAATAGAAGAAGTGAAATAAAGTTCCAGTGATTGCTAATGGTGTCACGTTGTAAGACTGAGCTTTTCGTGTCACTGAGACTCCTGCTTGCATGACATCACAACATCCGTTCATTGTGCAAATTCTATGGGAATGCACATAATGAATTACTCTAATTTTGCCAGTTGAATTCAGAAAGTGTTTTGAGGAATCTCAATGAAAGATACATTGCTGTGTAGACCGCAGATGTCGGCAGTGATGAATCGCAGGACCTGGCTACAACTTTGTGGTTGACCCTTGTTCTTCTCTTTCTGACAGTTCGAGATGTAGCGGACGGAGAGAGGTATGCATGAGAACCGGACTGCATGTTCTATAATTGTCATCAATTCAGTGATTCTAGTCGATTCTATGGATAATAAATGACATTTTTGTATCAACGAAAAGTTCATTTGATTTGAGATGTCTGCATGGAGGACAACGATCTGCAGAGCGGGATGGATGGGCGACTGTTGTCTTCGGAAGGATGTTGCCTTGAATTGTGCAGTTTAAGTGCAAGAAGGAGTATGTAGGAATGTATCACAACATGATTTTAGTGTGGAATTTTCATGCCATGCTGTTGATTGAATTATTCATGCTTTTCATTAAAATTTAGTGTTACTGGATTGTTGAAAATTTATGTCTCTAACTTATTATTGCACTTTGAAAGAGATAAGCAATTGTCTTGAGAGGGGAAATGTCAACTTTTCTTCCCGTAACTATGTTATACAACCCGAGCGCAGCAGCGGCAGATCGACAGATAACTAAAGGAGAAAACGTTTATTTCCTGTCGAAAGAATGTAGTTTTCATTTTGTGACTTATAGAAGTCTATTGTTCATTGTAAAATTGATGGTTGGACCGCGAATGAGCTATCTATGAAAACACAGAGCTATCTATGAAAACACAGAACTATGTATGAAAACACAGAACTATCTATGAAAACACAGAGCTATCTATGAAAACACAGAGCTATGTATGAAAACACAGAGCTATCTATGAAAACACAGAGCTATCTATGAAAACACAGAGCTATGAAAACACAGAGCTATCTATGAAAACACAGAGCTATCTATGAAAACACAGAGCTATGTATGAAAACACAGAGCTATGTATGAAAACACAGAGCTATCTATGAAAACACAGAGCTATCTATGAAAACACAGAGCTATGTATGAAAACACAGAGCTATCTATGAAAACACAGAGCTATCTATGAAAACACAGAGCTATCTATGAAAACACAGAGCTATCTATGAAAACACAGAGCTATGTATGAAAACACAGAGCTATCTATGAAAACACAGAGCTATCTATGAAAACACAGAGCTATCTATGAAAACACAGAGCTATCTATGAAAACACAGAGCTATGTATGAAAACACAGAGCTATGTATGAAAACACAGAGCTATCTATGAAAACACAGAGCTATCTATGAAAACACAGAGCTATCTATGAAAACACAGAGCTATGAAAACACAGAGCTATCTATGAATGAGCTGATCCAGGGACTCCATCGATATCTTGGCAGTCTCCGGCTAATCATGACTTGTTTATGGACTGCTATGATTTTTCTACACAGCATCTTACACAGAAGAAGTTAATTGCGGGAGGAAAAGTTAGCTTTGTGATGCCGTGGGACTGAAAAGTTGCTTTTGCCTCCCGCCAGCTTACACAGAAGAGATATCTTTTCACTCTCACAGAAAATGAAAGTTGGTTTTGATTTGTAGCATAAAGTAGGCATATTTGACGTTACACAAACCTTCATGATGCATACTTTTATCACTATAGAAAGCTTTCTCAGTCTTTTGATAGCAAATCAGATTGTCAATTGAATGTTGAAAAGCTGTGAACATTTTTAATAACAATAGACGATTTCATGAAATCTATTACTATCAGGGGTTGGACGCTACTGCAGTTTGATGTGCTAACAAAGGGGTGTTAGCGTCGATGTAGACTTCCATTTAGATCATAACTAAACCTACAGCATCTTTCGTTTTTCGTCTTTTTTGGTAGTATTGGTAATATTTTTCCTACCTCGTGGCAAATTACATCACCAGCAATAACTGTTGGCTGAAGCATCACTTCATTATCAATCTTTATGGTCGATTAACATGTAATTCATGTGATGATTTCACTTGTAATCGCTGCAGTTTGGAAACTGAGATTTGCATGTTGATCTAGATGCACGATCACTCACATTCATACGAAACTAGAATTTGAAAACTGCTACTTTAAGGAGCCTCCCAGACATTTCGTGTGTCCGATGTTGGATTATATAGCGGGTGCCGAGAAAACTTTGACCGAAAAATGAATATACGGGCATTTTACCTGCATTAGCAGGAAGCGAAGGCATTTGCCAAGCCGTCCTTTTTCAAATAGGGTTACATAGAAGTTACAGCTATGATCATAGACTTCTTATAATTGCCGTACAATTTGTAGCGATACTTAGAACATAGAAATATATTTGGGAATCCATGAAATATTCCCGCAGCACAGGGTATGCGTATAAGACAGCGTTCAAGCTTTAAAATACTTCAGTTCTAGGGATAGATATATGTAGATGTATATAAGTAGGCAATGGAAATACCTCATGAGATTCTCGAAAACTAATGAACAGATCGTCGGCCGCCAACGCGGCCTCTAATTTGTACTTTACTTACCTTGAAATCTCACATGATATTCCTGTATTGTTGGCTTTTTTCCACATTACACCATAGCTAAACTGCGCGCAATAAATCAGTTCATTCCTTTGCATGGTCGCTATCAATTAAGTCGGATTTGGAGAAAAATCTCCAGACATTCTTAACAGACAGGAAGAAATCTGAGCTTAAATGTGATTCGTGTCAATAAAACGCGCCCGGAGACAATAGATGCTCTGCAACTGAGCTCATAGTATTAATGATTTAAGCCCTCCTCAAATGATTTTTTATAATCAGTTTTTTGATTATAGAAATAATAATTATTATTCTTATAATCAAAAAACTATTGCGATTCTAGACGGTTAATGAGCTCTGTGTGGAACTCCTATCAATTCATTTTTTTATTTTCCAGCTTTACAAGATGGCGCAGACAGTGTTGCCCCCTCTGTCGGAAGAAAACGACGAATCTTAGCCAAAGAAAATCCCTCTTTCCAAATGACTTTCCCGTTGTTGAGCCTGATACGTACCCAATCAAGATTTCTTCTGGTGCTCATATCATGTGACTTTGATTCAATCTTCTGTGATGAGCCTGCCTCATGGGTAATTCGATGTGTCACAGCAGCCCGTGAACGTGCAATTCTGCAGTGTCAAAACAAGTATTTTAGGGTAGATATCGGGCGACATGTGATGCTGTCAGAAATTATTTTATGATTCTTGTACAGCTAATTGTACTCGAACACTACATTCGCAATTCGATATAAACAATTATATATCTTTTGTAAAACGACTTGTCTTTTATTCATGCATGAAGGTTCTAGTTATAATTGTTAACTTACGGAAGCAGAGCAAGTCTACGGACAGTTGAAGAAGTCACTCTCACGGTGCTACAAAGACTCGGGCGGATAAGGGACATTTTGCGAGGCCACCATCTATGATGATTGACATAGGATTTTTGACCACAGGCCTATAACATTTTTCATCAGCATTCAATGACATCAACAAGCGTCAAATCATAAATTAAAGGTCGTCTGACACAATTTATGAAACTTTCGAGTTCGCACATGGGCGAGAAACGTCTTAATTTATGCAAGTTTATTCGATTCGATATTTTGCCATTCAAGAAAACTGTTGAAATGTTGTCATTATTGTACAAATTACGCTCTACACAAGTTTCTTTTTAAATGTCTCGCACACTACTGAAAAATGAATCAATCGTCATAGAATTTCTGATGTACGTAGTCGAAGTATCCTATACCCACATACAAATAATTAAAAGCACTTAGTTTGCGATCAACAGCCATACGCAGCAGCTTGATTGATCTGCGACTTCGTCTGTTCGACACATCAACCAGGAATTTATTGCTCAGTCATTTCAATGTCTGACTGACTCAAATTCCTATTATAATTGCTTATAAATTTCTGCCTGATGCTTTGAATTATGTCAAAAGTCTACAGTCAGATATTGATGCCTCTCTAAAACCGACTGAAGGATTAAACCCGACACGTAGTACTGATTGTGAAGAAGCTTGCACAGACAATTCTAATATCTGGACATTTTTTGTCAATTGTCCATCATTCGCACGGAAGCCTCCTCACACGCCCCTAAAATCTGGGATTCATTCATAATTCAACGGCTATTGCACGTCCGATCTCTGCTTTTATTAGATTGATTGAATGCAACAATCAATTCTTGATGATCCCTGGATTTACTTGCGTGTGTATTCTCTCTGTCTCATTCCTCGACTCCCGCTCTAACAAAACATTTCTCAAGTTGTGTAAGGTCACTTCACGAATTGTCGAGTAATCAATTTGTCTTCTTGAGTGCTGCCTGCTCTGAATACGTCGACCAGACGAAGTCAAGCTGCTGGCATCTGCACCTCAAGCTATTACCTGTGATTCAAAAAGTCTGGTGCGATTTGCATCATTTTTACATGTGGATTATCTTCAACAAAATGATATTTTTTGACGTAAGGTTCATTTTTACGGATTTTACACAAATTTGAAGCACGGGAGATAACCCATACCAAGCACCGATATAACTCTACGCTTCCATGATTTATGAAAGATTCATACTACTGTTCTGTAAATTGTAAGTAGATGTGTATTATCGATCTTGTTACCCTTGAGAATGAAGCTCTTCACAGATGGGTCAAGATATACGATGTCCGTTTGAAATAAAACATTTTTGAGATTATCATAAGTTTAAAGTGTAAAATATCATATAATAGTGCAACGACTGATCCCATTTAGAGTAAAATTTCATACCAGTATTATGAATAAAATGACGAGAGATGTCACTATAAGCTCGATAGCGATTGGAGGAGTTCCACGCATTGCTAGGGACTTGACATGACGAGTGTGGCAATTCCTCAAGTTGAGTTCGATGAATGAAAAGCTTGCGTTTTTCCATCCAATACCAATACGATCTTTTTGAATACATGACTTTCTCCTTTACGTGGATTGCGCCCTTCCCCATGACAATTTTGTCTTGAATCGGCCATTCGAAATTAATTCTGTCGTGGACACTTTGGAGCTGAATACAAAAATGTTCTGACGCCTTTTCATCAATCAGAAGGATTTGGGGTTATTCTATTCTTTCCCACCACATTTTTCAAAATCATCAAACTTAGTCACTTTGAGTTTAGAATAGACTTGATCTGTCACTGAGTGATACTAAAGCACGACTAAGAAGTCTTACTTGAACCCTGGGATGAAGGATTTGTGCCTTGGATACTCAGCCAAAATACCGGTACAGCTGAGATCTCGAGCTTCGTGTGATTGTTGTCTACAGACAATTATGACGAGTTGTCTAATTCTGAGGCTGTAATAATGTTCTACAAGTCAGATAAGAGGAGTTTTGCACATTCAACGATATGCGCCGTTAGTGAGACTGTCTAGGAGCAAGAGAAGATCGTTGACGATGCAATACTTCCGTCAACAACAGAAATGTGGGGGGGAGTACCGGATTTTGATTGTCATGACCACAGGCATGAACTTTGTGCATTTCAAAAGTTATGGCAATCATTTCGATCGGGAGAACCACTTGGTGACCCGGCAAACAATTCACCGGACGTCCACTCCCCTTACGTGTGGATCCCTGTCAATTACACTGCTCGAGTTACCATACAGTGACCAAACACTACATTACATTACATGTAGTACACCGCCACCAGCACGTAGAGTTTCTGCAGATGAGGCAGAGAAAATGATGTCCACCCACGACTACTGTGAATCTGCACGTCTGCCGAGTTCTGCTCGGTTCCTCTTCAAAGGGAAATCCTCGTCCCCTGCATAGTGATGAAAATTTTCCGTGGAAAATTATGGAAAATTTTGAAAGTTTTGATTTTTTTTAGCGCTTCAACTGCCGAGGTAGCTGAGTACCAATAAATTGGGTCTAAAACTCTTGATTTCATCATTATTTGGATTAAAGCGATCGTAGCAATACGATTTTCGTCCGCGGATTTTTGAACATTCCTTTGCTACCGCAGTGGCTTGTACTATATTGTTAGCATTTTAATTATCACACGGACACCGTTTGGGATAACGTGAATCTTGCTTTACAATAGGGGTATAATTTCATGCAATGTGAAAGATCTGGAGCAAAAATAATGTACTTTATTTTGGAGTTTGCTAATTGTTAGCTTCAAAGTTACAAGTTTTATCATGCAGCGTTGATCATAGTGATGCAAATTCTCCATGTGTTGATGAACACATGTGATGAAGTATGCACACAGCCACCCAGCATTCATGAGCGACCATATTGGAAGATATAAAGACTGTAACTCGTGAGATATTTGGAAACTGAAGATATCTGTGATGAGTAATGATAGCTTCAAACTTCAGGCGCATTGTCCGATATTTTTGTTGAGGATACACGTCCTCCATTTCTACGTGTAGTTCAGATGGTTCAGATAGTTCCAAATCGATTTCAGATCTGCCCAAATGAATTTCAGATATGATCTAGATGAGTTGGAGATCTCCAGTTGAATTAGAATCTTTTCAAAGTTGAACTTGTGAGATCTGAAATTCAGCCAGAGAAATCTGAAATCCATTTATGTGTGAAATTCATTTGGAAAGATCTGAAATGGACATAGGTGCAGAATTGGTACCAAAAGCTAACATACAGGGATGATAGAGAAGTTTTCGGACTTTGAATATTACATATAGCCCTTTCAAACTACTATAATAAGTCTCCAAAACAAAGGAAAAAACGTTAATCACCGAAAAATAAATTTCAAAAATTTTCCAGAAAATTTTGAAAAAATTGGAAAATTTTTCATTTGCATCACTACCCGTGCATAGAAACTTGAGGATCGAACTTATCAAAATTCTTAATGCAGGAGGCCCTCTGAATTTCTGCAATGTGATCATTGACCATGTCACTCTTGTTAAACTGCAGGGAAAGCAGAAATCAACTGATGTAGCAGAGGCACTATTTTTCTTTTATCGCTTAATCTCACCCTTGATTGAATAAATGGCAAGGTAGAAGGATCTAAGATTGAGCCGAGAGAATGATAGGCTGCATGGATGTGTGCGACAATTACTCAATACTTACACGACTAAATTGATTCCCCGTCAACATGCGTTAACACGGTGCTTACTCAGGATTAACGCAAAATGACTATCGCAGAGCAAGTGTATTTGTACGTTAGCCAGTTAACGAAAGTTTAGACTGTGCGCTATCGCGGGGCTAACTCATAAAACTACTTTTGCTCTTCTAATTATACATTCCAATATCTAGCCTTTTCCGTAGGTTATAACTAGGATGGTAATCTACCTTACTATCCGGCATTTGACTGGCTTTTGTCTAATATCTATCAAATTTATCAAAATAATCAGATGTTTCTCATTTCTATCAAAAAGTTGCCAAATTAGTCACTATGCGTGTCAAATATTTATGAAATTGATACCCTCTCATTTCTATCAAAGTTATCAAATTATTGATTATACATGCTTGTTAAACATTTATCCAAACTATCAAATGAATTACGCACTTCTGATCAACCAATTGCCACTTCCAGTTCTCATTATAAAGCTACTAATTACAGTTTGAAATAGCTTTATTCGCGTACCATTTCGGTACTTATGGATTATCTCCCCCACAGGTTTTCAAATTTGTCTAAAATCTGCAAAAATGCATCAATCGTCACAAACTTCAGATAAACGTAATTAAGCATAGTTTCTACCCACATACAAAAATTTATGCAGATCGGACAAGCACTTTTTGCATTAGAGACGATAACGGTAGCTGCTTGATCTGACTTCGTCTGTTCGACACAATTGCTTCTCTTGTGTGCATTGTTCTCTCTCCCTCTTCGTCTCATCCACTGTCATTTGAAATCTTCCCACGACCACTACGTACCTTGGCACACCTTCATTAAGCCAAGCATATTGATATAAGGGATGTGGCCTGGTCATCATCGCTTCACGAGTTGTCGGGAAATGACTGTGTTGACCTCAAGTGCTTTCTTCTCAGACGGTGAGGTCATAAGAAATCAGATCAATCTGCAGCATCTGCACTTCAAGTTATCGCTCTTAATTCAAAAAGTACTTGTCCGATTTGCCCAAATTTTTGCATGTGGGTAGAGAATAACCTCACCTACTTGTACTTAAAGTTTAGTGACGATTGATCCATTTCTACGGATTTTAGACAAATATGAAAGCGTGGCGGGGAGACAACCCATAAGTACCACCATTTCTTAACCATGTCGACATTTAACATTTACACAGAATAAAAAATAACATTGTTGTTCAACGTCATACTGCCACGAAATGTTCCAAGGATTAGCAGCTCATTATAGCATCACTGCAAAACCACAACATTCGGAGACAGTGACAAAAATGTGCAATACATTACTGAAACAACTCACCTTTCATAAACATGTGCATGTCAGGAGAGTGATCAAAAGTTTCTCCCTTGCAATGTGGACGGACTCATTGATTTGCTTAAATCCATTCGTATTTTCTGCATTGATTCCTGTAGGACAATTATTCAAGTCTGAAATACACAAATACATTAATGTCTTGATCGGTATGCAAAAAGCACAAGTTTGTAAGGGATTTTTCGAAGGCACAATTTGCGAACATTCATAGTAGGTAAAAAAGCAACATTTAACATCACAAATAGGCTACATGTTCTATAGGCAATTGCAGAAACTCTTCGGTTGATACTGAAACAGATTTTTTGATGGGAAAAATTATCATACAGACAAGAATGGATTTGCACTCAATTATCATGATGACTTACATGACAACATTAATCCACATACTGCCTACTGGTTCAAAATACACTCAATGTGACAATTTGTGGGAATATGAAATGCACATTCGACAATTGGATGTACACATAATTATACAATATATATTGCATGCACATTGCACAAGTCAAAAAAAATATTAAGAATGCAACAGTTCTTAAGTATATATACGTACTTCGCAGTAATAATAATTATGTCCACGACTGCCGATCAATGTCATTTGCCACACAATATTCCATGATTACAAAACATTGGAGACTCTGACATGTGGGTCGTTATGAAAATTAGTTATACAGGGTGGACGCTGAGAGGCTGAAGGATTTTCAAGCTCTGCAATAGTCATTTGTCGATTTATTTACAAGCCAAGTCTGTCTTTTTCGGAAACCATGCGTTCGGGAGTTTACATTATTTGCAATTGTATAGCATCGATTTGTTATATGCTTTGCGTATTCTTGCAACTGAATGTAATTCGATATAATTGATTGATGTATTTACATGAAATTCAGTAATATCAAGAAATCAATCCAGAACATTTCATTAAGTCATGGAATCAATTTGATTGCTTTCACGCATTTCTGTAGCAGAACAATAAGGCAATGGAGTGCTTGACGTACAATTGTGCATGCTGAACTCTGTTCTAACTTTCGGACAGTCTGAATCACTATTCAACATTGATTGCGATCAAGGCTGCGATGTCAAATTACGATATTGAAAAAAGAGTGAAGCTTGTTCAAATTTATTATTCAAATGGCAGATCAATCGTTCAAACCCTAAGAGATTATCGAACACATTTTAATGTAAGAGATGCTCCAAGTGAGAATATGATTCGAAATCTCATGAGGCGATTTGAGGAAAGTGGGTCAGTGGCAGATCTTCCAAAACGGGGACCTGAGCCTACTGTTCGAACAGAAGCTGCTGTGGAGTCTGTTCGACAGTGTCGAACAGAATCCAACAGCATCTACACGTCGTCGATCAATTCAACTTGGCATCAGAAGAACAACATTGCGCGCAATACTGAAGGAAGACTCAGGAATGTTTCCTTACAAAATTCAAGCAGTTCAGTCTCTTCTCCCAACAAATTAGCAGTCTCGCTTGAATTGTGCCATGCGATTTGAACAGTTGGCAAGAGACAATGCTTATTTCTTGAGCCATCTCATTATGAGCGACGAAGCTCACTTTTATCTGAATGGCTTTGTCAGTTGCGTGCGGTGCTACTTATCGCTAGGCATGCGATGTGCAGAAACAGAATTTGATATTTTCTAAATGCCCATGCGTTCAAAGTTAGACATTGTCCTTGCACGCTATGGCATGTATCATATTCGATATTGAAAATGGCGCTAACACGTAACGCGAATATTCACGAAATTATCTAAAATTGAAGTCTGTCCTCCTTGACTTTTTAACGAAGTCATCAAATGACATTATGATAGAAAAAGCCTTCCTACATCATTCGAAGGTTACAAGTGAAGTTTTCTCAATGGACATTTAGACTTGGGTTTCAAAACCACCATGGAAAAATCGTCGTATCGACGAATGTACGCCTTTTCGTCTTTCAGCGCTTCGGTCTTCATTTGAACTTCATTTTGGGCATCGGTCGCCCAGCTTCAACAACATTTTTTCGGCAAATATTCTGCCAGATCGGTAAACAAATTGATAGCATAAAATGTCCAAGACAGTTCTACATCGTACATCAGGACAACGCTTTGTTCTTTTCTGGTGATGGATGACCAATAAATAACACATCGGACTGGCTCATGCAATGCATACACATGCACACAAGTCAGTCTGATGAGATCTGGGCTATCTGTATCATTTTCCCTAAAGTGAGTGATGCGACAATTTCGCCGAATGTATCCACTATATAATTTCACAGGCTTTTGTATAGGAGCTGTGCGAGAAGACAGCGTGCACAGACTGCGAGTTGGTCTATGCAAAAAGATAGCACCAGTGAATGCGGCGATGCCTCACCGTTGTTAAAGCTCTTTAGATGTCATCTCCCTCAATGAAATGACTTTCTATTAGATTTTATGCGATATTCTGAGCCAAACTGTCCTCAATCTTGGGAAGGATAAAAATGGTTAATTTTCAGAAAATAAGTGAGGCATTCGCCGCATGCACCGCATCTATTGACCGCACGCCACTGGGCTTTGTCAATAAACAGAATGCGAGATTTTGGGGTTCTGACAACCCAAGAAACATAATTCAACACAGTCTACATTCACCAAAATGCACTGTTTGGTGTGGAATTATGACTGAAAGAATAATCGGGCCATACTTTTTTGAGGATGAGGAGGGCCGGACATCCAGAGGGAGTGACTGGTGCACTTTATCGTACAATGATAGAGAACTTTTTGCTGCCGGAAGTTGCAGGCAACCAACAGGTCTGGTTCCAGCAAGACGGAGCGACCGCGCACACCTGTTTGACGATGGCCCTTTTGCGTGACATTCTCAATGACCGATTGATATCCAGAAATACTGACTTCCCGTGGCCTACCCGGTCACCAGATTTGACTGCCCCGATTATTTCTTATGGGGTTATTTGAAAGAGAGAGTGTAGGTCAACAATCCGCAAACAATTGCGGAGTTGAAGGAAAATAGGCTATCCGTGCAGAAGTGCGTCAAATTGAACCAGTTGTGCTGAATTCTGTGATGGAAAATGCTCTACAGAGAGATATTATCTGTAAACAAGAAAATGGTGGTCATTTGAAGGACATTATCTTTCATACCTAGACATCATAAACTCCTGATATTGTACTTTGATGACAACAGTCCATATGGGCGCCTGGGGCGCAGCCCTCCATTAGATAATACATCAAAGAAAATTAAAATAAATCATCAAGTTAAGTGAACGCTAACTGAATAGTAGATGGCTCAACCTGTCCAATATCCCAGAATGCCCAAACACATCAATCAAAGTGCGTTTCAAGTGGCTCAGACGTCATCGTCCCTATGTCTCGTGGACATCAAATACGCCTCGTTTCATACAGGTTTTGCTGATCATACATTTGCATACATCAGATATTTCTGGCTGTATCACACGCGTAAATTGTGCTGAGATGGGGCGCTCTCATGATGTCCCTCTGGTACAGTTTCACGCAGTCTTATTAGCTGGAACACTGCAGCGTGTGTTGGGAAGTCAAGTTTACGTCAATTTTATTAAACATGTACAAGCATTGCAGACTGCAGTCAAAACGCATTCGATCTCTATTCATTGATGTCTCTCGTGTATATTCGATTGAAATTCAATCAGATTACTTCTCAAGAAGGACTTTATCTCAGCATTTCATAAAAAGAAAAATTCGTATTGAGAAGCATTGACTCGCCAGGGTTACGAATAACTAGGAATCACGTTAACGTTTCACAAAACCTTGTCTGGAGTCTTCCGAATTTCAAATGAAAAAGTTGCTCAAAAAAACCGATTTAGCTTTAAAAATTGTGAATAATTTGAAATTAAATTGAATGAAAGAACTTAATAATGATTTTTTAATTTCAATTACCTTTTACGAATTCAAACATATTTTCTATTTTTACTTGAATAAGCTTATGAGTTTAAATAATGAAGTTAAGACTGCGCCCTACTTGAGCCGCCACTGGATGACAATAGCTGGATGAAAAAACAACTTGTTTTTCCTTTTATCATTACAATGTTTAATCCTTCAGCCTTCCAGCGCCCACCCTGTAAAACCAGAATGACACGGGAGGTCTATTTGGTCAGCCATCTACTGCTTGAGCATCTATAGCCGGTGGGTTATCTCCCCCCCCCACGTTTTCAAATTTGTGTAATATCCGTAGAATTGAATCAATCGTTACAAAACTTTAAATGCACGTGAGTGAGGATATTTTCTACCTCCATACCAAAACTTGTCCAAATTGGACAAGTACTTTTTGAATTAGGAGCAATAGCTTGAAGTGAACCGTTGCTGCAGCTTGATCTGATTTCTTCTGACCTCACCGTCTGAGCAGAAAGCACTGTTTCCAAGAAGCATTTGTTTTCATATGATTTTGCAACACTTCGGTCGATCTATAAGTATCAAATTCATTCGCCTGCTTCCCTTTTGTTGTCATGCTCACGTTTCTTTTAGAAAGTTTTCTAGAGATTTAAGGACTGTCAAGTTGGAACCCCGCGCCCGCATCTGCCCCTATATTGAAATTGCCTAAAACTTCCCCCAGACGTGTATCCGGCTTTGTTACTTCGCACTGACGCCGCAAGAGTTCCATGTCGATCTCTGTAGATGCCAGCTGTCTCGGTACTTATGGGTTATCCCCCTACGTTTTCAAATTTGTGTAAAATCCGTAGAAATGAATCAATCGTCACAAAACTTTAAGCACAGGTAAGTGAGGTCATCTTCTACCCACGTGCCACAATTAAGGCAAATGGGACAAGTGTTTTTGAATTAGGAGCGATAACTTGAAATGAACCGTTGCTGCATCTTGATCTGACTTCTTCTGACCTAGTGGTCTGAGCAGGAAGCACTTGAGGTCAACAAAGTCATTTCCAAAAACAACTCGTGAAGCGATGATGACCAGGCCACATCCCTTATATCAATATGCTTGGCTCAATAAAGGTGTGGCAAATCAGTGGTCATGGGAAGATTTCAAATAACAGTGAATGAGACGAAGAGGAGAGAGAACAATGCACAGACGAGTAGCAATAATGTGTCGAACAGACGAAGTCAGACCAAGCCGCTGACATCGCTACACTTCAAGTTATCGTCTCTAATGCAAAAAGTACTTGTCCGATCTGCGTGAAATTTTATATGTGGGTAGAAATTATGCTTAATTACGTGTACCTGAAGTTTGGTGGCGATTGATACATTTTTGCAGATGCTAGACAAATTTAAAAACTTGTGGGGGAGGTAACCCGTACCCTATAGCCATCTAATGCATGTAACTTGAGCATTATTTCTTAATCAGAGGGATGGGAGACCACTTAATAATAATAATGAGCGTATATTTGAAGAAAAAAATGAAAATCATGACATTCATAAAATATGGTACCGAGTGATGCATACAAGAAGTGACAAAAATATACCTTTACACATACATCAATTAAAACTGTTGAGAACGCATACACAAATTAGAGTTAATTAAAGCTGTTACAAATGGGAAAAATGTGTTTTTCTTTTTATATGTACGACACAATGTCACAGAATACTGGCTACGTAGACGTTTCGGTATGTAATCGTTTAGGCAGTGTTTCCAGCAATACGGTGAAACAGTTTCTTGCTTTGGACTAATCTCCTCATTCTTTAGACAAGCGCATTTTGGTGTGTTCCCGCTGCCATAGTACGTCCTGTAAATCATTCGATGGGCTCTGTTGTCAACACGCTGAAGCTGCTTTGAGAGAACCTTATTCATACCAACAAACGCTGGAGCAGCATATTAAAAAAGTGAGCGGATCAACGAAACATAGACTTTGTGTAGATCCGAGTCCGATAAAAAGGATCTCAGACGACGAAGGATGTGGAAGTACCTTGTATGAGCCTTCCAACTCAGGCGGTCATCGAGCATAACACCGAGTACATTCATTTCGCGAAGCCTTGGAAGAGGCATTGTAGTAGATTCAGTTATTTCCGATTTCGTGAGTAACATTAATTTGGACTTTTGGATATTCAATGTCAATCGGTTGTTGGCACACCATTCGGACACGAAGTCGATTTCGTTGAAGACTGAAACTCTTATGTCACATACATCACCAGAGATAAGAGGGACGATGATGTTTAGATCATCAGCATATTTGACGCTGGACACTCCAATTGTTGGAGATACCAAATCCTCTACGAAGGCACAAAAAAGGATTGGTGCCAATACGGATCCTTGAGGGACTCCCAAATTTAAGGAAATTGGTCTTGATAAATCAGTCCCTAACTTAACAATTCCGGTACGATTCTCAAGGAAACTCTGTAGCCAAAGAAGAAGCCCTTCAGGGAATTGTTTGTTCCTAAGTTTCTGGAGAAGTAGTCCATGATCCACATTGTCGAAGGCTCGAGATAGGTCAAAGCTCAGCAAAGCACATCCAAAATTTGATTTATCATCGTTGATTGTACCCATGTTTTCAACAACATCAATGACTGCTGTGGTTGTCGAGTGCGAATGGCGAAACCCATGTTGGTGTAGACCATATGCTGAATGGAAGAATCGCTGTGCCGACTTCAATACAATTCTCTCGAGGAGCTTCATAGGAACTGGAGAAATTGTGATGTAACGAAGTTTGTTGACATCCGGTGGAGAGGACTTCGGAATAGAAATTAGCAGTCCTTCCTTCCTTCCATTTCCGTGGCACAACTTTTGACGTCAGTGAAGAATTAAATATCACTGTAAGAGGCTCCGACAGAATAACAGCCATCTCTTTATAAATTCTTGTTGGTATGTCATCTGAGCCAGAACCTTTCTTCGTTGATAAGTTGGACAGAAGATTGTAGACCTCGTATTCATAAGTAGACCTGTAAAACATAAGCTGTTTTTGAATTCCTACCCAGAGACTAAAAAAGGCCGTGTTACATTCTCCGATATCTCCCGCAAGACCAATGAGTGCAACACGGGGCAGAGTGAGAATGTAATCCTCAAATGAAGCTTGAACCATCCTATTGAATTTCAAAAAGTATTCATTACTTGAGGATGCTTATCACATCTTCACAAAAAATGAATTCTTTTAGAAATCATTTTAGACTTCTTCTAGAAAGAACTGCTCACATTTTTAGACAATCTGAAGCGCATCGAATCAAACAGGAAACCATGAAGGTGCACGCTTAAGGCTAAAATACAATTTAACTCACATTTTATGGAATGATAACGTGCTTTGTTTTGCGACTCGCCGTCTCACCTCTCCATATCCGCACGCAAACTTGAGTAAATCGGAATTTAATTTAGATATCTTCGATCACTCGATTAATTCGATGAGTTCACGAATCAAAATGAAAAGTGATTGGCATCTGGCATTCACTGTGCTTATGCTCGAAATTCGATGCATGCATATGACGGCCGTTCGCATATGACGTAGTGAGCTGAGAAAGACGGGTCACAACACAGAATTAGACAGGTCGTCTCTTCTTCTGTTTGACTAGAAAGGAAACATTGGAACATGTAACGTTAATGAAATGGCACAATCTGCTGATATAATACCATAGAAATCGAACAATGAGCAGCCAGTTCAGCATTAAACACGCAAAATTGTCTGAAGTTTCAGTGACAGTTATCAACCGGATCACACAGTAAAGAGACACAGTCAATGTCAAGTTCTACAGAGAAGTTTGTGAACGTTTTTTCGTGCGCCTGCTAACTTTTTTAATAATGATCGGACTACCCAACATTATCGAGAAAACTTTTGTGCAATGATCTGAATTCTTCGAATCTGAAGGAATGGTGTCGATCGGAGCATTTTAAAGGAATTCAGAGCAATCCGCAAGCGACGCACGACTATTTTCCTATCTCTGTAAGGTATTAAGAATTTCTTTTTGCCCACTTAATAAGTTCCTTCATGTGCCATTGTTTTGAATCAGTTTGCACTTCTAGCAAAGTGATAAGTAGGGCAACCCAAAGTTGCATTAAAAATCTTCAAAAGTTGCACTTAAAATTCAAAAAGTTGCAAAAAGTTGCAATAAAAGCCCCCGAATAGCTTGAAATAAATGGTTTGAATGTGTTCTATTCAAATGAAAAATAGGTAACTAGCGTTCATTAACAATATATTTTAGCCTAAGCCTCAGTATTTTCAGGAAGCAAGAAGTTTTTTCAATGAAGAGAAACTTCTTTCAACACATACAAAGAAGTTTCGATCAATTAGTGATAAGCTTAAACAATCTAATTCTGTGGGTCACAATGTTAAAAGTAACAATGACAAAGCAAGACAGATCAATGCAGCGCGCGCACACTATGAAGAAATGCGTGACCCCGTGAGTCACTGCGACAAGGCAATGTTTGATGTTTTTTGACGCCCTGTTTTGACGTCACTCAATCGCATTAACTGAAGGTTGGGAACGGAGAAAGGAACGGGTAGAGGCTGCAAGCATTAATAAAATATATAGAATATGGATTCAATTTCATCTGCATTCGTGTGCATTCGAAAATTACCTCTGTTATTAAATTAGACAGATTACGCTTCTTCTGCTTTGTGAAACATGCACTATGCTCGAACGCAACAGGAGACAATCATAGAAATTGATAACAATAAAACCTCTAGAATGGAAGTAAAGCTTCATGCAATGCACAATAGTGGCACAAAAATCGCACGCATTTTCACTTAGATACACTTGTCAACGGCTGTATGATTGGGTTAGAATCAGTCACATGTGTAAATCAAAGCTTTTCATTGGTGGTTCATGCCCCAACTTAGTTCTCCCGGATGTGCCGCGACCTTGAGTCAATTTCCATTCTAGTCAACTTCAGATAAACAACAATCTATTTGTATGGAGACAACAGCTTCTGGCTGGTGTATGTAGTTCGTTCAGCACATTAAGATACCACTTTTAATTTGCTGACTGCTAAGTCAGTCACTCCAACCCCACCCAGAGTTGTCAAAAAATGATTTTACGGTACGCAATTAAAATGGGTTAATCGGAATCAAATAAATTTAAATGCATCTAAATAATTATTTTAGTAAATTATAATAGCAATCTGAAATTTTTCAATCAATTGATGCCAACGTTGTCATCAGGAAGGCAAACAGATGAAGCTCAGAACTCCACCAAGAAGGAGGCATTCAAGAAGGACTACCTAGAAATCATCAGTGACAATCTGATTTCAATAGAGACATAAGCTACCACAATGTCAAGAAGTCGAATTGCAGAACAAGACAAGCGTCCGATAATTGAGGCCTTCACAAATGGTGATGACTATGTTCAAACAGCTACACTTCTTGGTATCGGCAGAACAACAGCCTGGGGAATCATCCGGCGATTCCAGCTGACTGGACTTGTGGTTCGTCCACGTGGTGGAGCAAGAAACACGAAAGTTGACAATGAGATGATTGCTAAAATGATGGCGATCGTGGAGGAACATGCCGAATACACCTTGGTTCAGATCAACACCGAATTAAGATCTGCTCTTCCAGATAAGCCAATGGCTACCGAATCAACTATTGCTAAGACATTAAGAAACCGGCTGATCGTTTTGAAGAAACTAGAAACTGTCCCACAAGACAGAAATCGGGAGGACATTCTGAAAGCACGGAAATCTTATGCAGAATGGTTGTTGAATGTCGTGAATGGCATCAATCACACGGAACTCATTTTCAATTTATTGACTGGGTTCAATTTATTTTTGTCAAGAACACGTGGAAGAGCGCCTGTTGGTGAAAGAGCTGTGCGGGTTGTCGGTGGTTCCAGAGGTCCCAATTTTACGTTGATTCTTGCTGTTTCGAACCAACGTGGGGTAATTCACCATGAGTTTTTCCAAGGCGGCACCACTTCAACAAGATTCAATGAATGGCTTGAAGCTGCTAGTGTTTCTGCGGGTCTGGACGATCCGGTTACCTTCATTTTTGACAACGCTCCTTGCCATCTGTGAGTTCATGATGCTCGGCTTCCACAAGCACATCATCACAAGTACCTGCGTATAGTCCTTTCTTAAACATCGCGGAGAACAGTTTCAGTGTTTGGAAAGCCGCTGTCAAAAGGCAAATGGCAGAAGTTCGCTACCAACTGCAGCAGCAATCTGCGCAACAAAAGCAAGCGACACTTTTACAGATTGCCTCCCAAAATTTGAGCGAAATAACTGCGCGAGCCCTGCATTGCTCCAACTCATTTCAGAAAACAACCACCTATATTCCATCTATGCTGCAACTTCAAGATGTAACAACTCATCAGTAAAAGTGCATGTAAGCCTATAAGAAATAATATATAGACATGTGGATAGCAAGGTGTTCTTCTATTGCGCTGCATTTTAATTAGTCAGGTTCCTCAATTCTGGAATACATGAATTGTTGGGATATCAGCTGGGGATGTTGTATGCACTGCAAAGGCGCTTTCTTGTGGCTACCTTTCAAGCAAAAAAATATACTTCATTCAAAATAGATCGTATGTTTAATTCTGTATTGACAATGCTGAATTGAGTGGTAGGATTCCTAATTGGCATTTGCTACAAATTTGCATTTGAATGTCAATTAACCAATTCAAATGTTGCTGTCATTACTGTTTTCGCAAGATCTTTGACGAATTACCAGATGTCACTCTTGATGTGACCCATTTCTCAATGAAAATATCTATGTCATCAATTGAATTCTCGATGTCTTCATTTGAAGTCCCTGTGTCACTAATGAAATCCGCTGTCACTATTGAAATCACTAGTTCACGTTAGTTGTTTTACATGTCACTGATGAAGTCCAAAACCTGTACTGTACTGTTTGATACTAACAAGCATATAAATATGCAGAAATATTTTTGTTATATAGACGAATTAATTCATAAATATTTGTAAAATGTTTCAGATTTGAATATTTAAGTGATTATGACAATATTTATCAAATGATAATCAAATATTTATTAAAAATATCAAATATGTATAATATTTGATTGTTTTATAAAACAATTATCCAATATTTGTTAAACCTATTACTATCAACCATATATTAGATAAATTATCTCGGTATTTTCAACCCGGGAAGTGATTTGCTCTTACTTGGGATGCATGATAGACGTTTTTGCTGAAAGACAGAAGCAATATATCTCTTAAGAACATGATATGTTTGCGCTAAACATTCGGGTTTGCTTACAACTACTATCATGCATCCCATTTAAGAACAAATCTTAGCTGTTTTATCAACTTAATCATTATGCTACAACAACAAATTACATTGCGCTACATTTGAGCAACTTTTGCGTTACTACAACGTGGCGTCAAATTCCCGTTAATTTTGGGAACATATTTGCTCACAGAGTCAAATTTGAGTAACGATTGTGTTAACGCATCCGCGTTCATTTTGAGACGGTTTATGAGTAAGAGAAATATTCTATGCGCGATGGAATTTTGGACTTATTAGCGATTGATTTCCATTGATAAACCTTTTTTAAACATATCTAAGTATATTTGTGATCAAAAATATGCAAGTCAAAATTTTGCGTTAACGAAGGGTTAGCGCAATTGCTGCCATTGTTGCGGCATATAGGCCTAGCTGACAGATGCCAGTTTCACTACTCGATGATGAAATATGTACAGTCAATCCATCTAGCTAGACGGTGGATATGATGGACACAATGGTGGAACGATCCATGGACAAATGCTCCCGATATATCCTTCAGCGTTTCTTGTGCCTGTATAGAAGATCAGTTTCTACAGTGTATAGCTACATATGCTACACTGTTTTTACAGACAGAAGAGCAAATGCGTCGTGCAGCCATTCGAGTCAATATCAATCATTACCTTAATCAATTGTCTCCATCACGTGAAAAAATCGACGAAAAGCTGAAAGCTGATATTTTGCTGTCTTTGCACTAGTGTTTATGCGTTTAGAACCAAAATCACCTCTTTTTGCACTAGGTGTTCGGTAATTACGCGTGCATCATGCGTGGCATGTTACCTAGTATGATGGCCTAATTATTTTGAAATAAAACATTTTTGTCTCAATATCCTTAATAGATATTTCTATTCTCCCTTGCTGTTGACATCCGTCAGCATTACCTGGTGACGATATTCTCTTGCTCGGATCCTAAGTATGCAGTCTCACTACTGTCGCATAAACGTTATGTAAAATTCCTCTGGTTCGTAGAAAATTTGCAGCACTTGCTTTGTCGTTCACTAGACAAGCTCATGATCGCGGTTGTATATCTTGTATTATAACTGAGTATCGAAGGGACCAAATCCTTCATCCCCGGGGTTCAAGGAAGGCTTCCAGTGGTGCTGTGCCATCACTCAATGACAGATCAACTCTATCCTAAATCCAACGTGACTAAGTTTGACAAATTTTGATGAATTTGGAAAAATTTGAAGATGTGTGTGGGGGAAGGAAAGAATAGAAGTACCCCTAATGCACATTTTATAGATGGACTTATGTACAGTGAACGTGTGCATTTTATTCAAGACTGAACCACACACTTTTGCAAGGGAATGTTATTTTTTAACTAATGCAAATTGGTCGATCAATGTCGCCATGAAGTATACGTACCTTTTTCAGCATTCAAACACATCAAGAAGCTCGCTCACCTCTAAAATAACTTACTACATAGAATTCATGTGATGAGGAAACGTAGTGGTAGAAGAAAGTGAAATTTTTTATGATGGCAGACGAAATTCGTGTGTTATGACAGCAGAAAATCAGTGTCTATCACTTACGTGACCAGCACGTAGCTAGAGGAAATAGACTTGCACAAGCATCAACGATTTTGAAGTAAAAATTGCAGCTGACAATCCGATCTCTATGCTATCAATTCATAGATATCGTACTGTCATAGAATTAGACAGGTCGTCTCTTCTTCTGTTTGACTAAAAAGGAAACATTGGAGCATGTAACGTTAATGAAATGGCACAATCTGCTGGCATAATACCATAGCAATCGAACAATGAGCAGCCAGTTCAACATTAAACACGCCAAATTGTGCGAAGTTTCAGTGACTTTTATCAACCGGATCACACAGCAAAGAGACACAGTCGATGTCAAGTTGTACAAAGAAGTTTGTGAACACTTTTTCGTGCGCCTGCTAAATTTTTAAATAATGATCGGAAGGGCCAACATGGTCGAGGAGACTTTTGCGCAATGATCTGAATTCTTCGAATCTGAAGGAATCGTGGCGATGGGAGCATTTTGAAGGAATTCAGAGGAATCCGCAAGCGACGCACGACTATTTTTCCTATCTCTGCAAGGTATTAAAAATTTCTTTTTGCCCACTTATTGAGTTCCTGCATGTGCCATCGTTATCAATCAGCTTGCACTTCTAGCAAAGTGATACGGTTAAACAATCTAATTCTGTGGCTACTATAATTGACATCACCCAGGGACCATCCAATTTCTTTATCATCAATTGAAGTAGCTATTTTATCAATGAAAAGACGGAAATTCTCCAATTTCTTGTGCACATGTGTGTGACATCCTAGATTGTGCTCTCTTATAAAGCAGCGAATGGTACAAGAGTTCGGCAACGATTTGGAATCTGTCAACAGGAGCGAAGTGATTTACAGAAATGTTTCATTGTTCAGGCCAAATTGCGTGACAGCAGCTGATCCAAGCAATCGGGACCCTGGCCGTGATAGCATTACTATACAGGCGCGCGTGTTCAACACACCTCCTCCCCGCTGACTTCATTCATCAAATGAGAGTCGAGGGTAAAACGCTATCGATCGCTCCTTTCCTATCTCTGCTGCGCAAAGCAGAGAGAGAGAGAGATCGGCTGACTGCATGCACTGCCATCGCAGACATCAACATCGCTGCTGCTGCTAGGCTTGTACCAGCGTCTTCGCATTCTGTTGCCTGTATGACACTGGAGCCACAAAACTCAGCCCCGCTGGACATGCCTCGGCGCCGTAAGGGCAGTACTGGACGTGACAGCGAGGTGGAAGCAGCTGAGGAGGCGGATGAAGTTTTAGCGCAGCCCGTCAACGGCACCGTGCTGGCCATGGTTCGATGTTGTACACCTCTGGGCTGTGATCGTGAAGATTGTCTTATTGATCCTGCAGATCCCGAGGATGCTGTGCGAGTCTTGTGCAACAACGAGGCGTGTACACTCGGTGAGTGGAGTTCAGAAATGAGAGAGCAGTGTAGTGCTACTAGCTGCAGGGGACAACTTGCACACCTAGATAGTCACAAGAGATTGCGTCAGGTTTCCGGTAATCTGAGACTTCTCTACTTTGAGAGAATATCGCAAGAAAAACATTGTGCTAGGCTCGAATTAGATATTTTGGCGTGCAAGCTTTCGGTCCTGCCCTGTAATTGTATATAGCTGAAATTAAATGCTTCATGTCTGTGCTTTTCCGTTTAAAAGTCTGGATTTCATAACTAAGTATTGTACTCACATATTCTTATAAGAGCTTGATATCTCTAGTTTATTATCGTTCATTGGACAAGGAATCAAAAGGACACGCAAAGAAAGTCCTCGTGCATGGGTTGAGTGAACGTTAAATCTATCGACTTGAACCCTCCCATCGTGTAAAGCCTGATATCAGTGATGCATCACTTACAGAAAAATTGATGGTGCTTCTCCCGCCCACGTTTTCGAATTTGTCTAAAATCCGTAGAAATGAATCAATCGCACAAAACTTCAGATACTCATTTGCCTATGTTTTCTACTCACTTGCAAAAATTTATGCAAGAATTAGAGACGATGACGTGAAGTGTAGCGACCCAGACAACGTCATATACATTAATGATTAAAAAAAGGAAGGAAAGATAAAGGTTTAGTAGGTTGTGGTCGTGGAAAGATTTCAAATAGTAGTGGAAAAGACGAAGATGGAAAGAGAACAATGACCACAGCAAGAAAAATGCATCGAACAAAGTCAAATCAAGCTGCTGACATCACTACAGTTCACGTTATCGTCTCTAATGCAAAGTGTACGGGTACTTATGGATTATCTCCCCCCGTTTTCAAATTTGTGTAAAATCCGTAGAAATGAATCAATCGTTACAAAACTTTAAGCACTCGTGAGTGAGGATGTTTTCTACCTACATACCAAAACTTGTCCAAATTGGACAAGTTCTTTTTGAATTAGGGGCGATAACTTGAAGTGAACCGTTGCTGCAACTTGATCTGATTTCTTATGACCTCACCGTCTGAGCAGAAAGCACTTGAGGTCAACAAAGTCATTTCCCAACAACTCGTGAAGCGATGATGACCAGGCCACATCCCTTATATTAATGTGCTTGGCTTGATAAAGGTGTGGCAAGGTAGTGGTCGTGGGAAGATTTCAAATAACAGTGGATGAGACGAAGAGGGAGAGAGGACAATGCACACACGAGAAGCAATAATGCGTCGAACAGACGAAGTCAGACCAAGCAGCGGACATCGCTACACTTCACGTTATCGTCTATAATGTAAAACGTGCTTGTCCGATCTGCGTGAAATTTTGTATATGGGTAGAAATTATGCTTAATTACGTGTACCTGAAGTTTGGTGGCGATTGATGCATTTTTGCATATGCTAGACAAATTTGAAAACCTGTGGGGGGAGATAACCCATAAGTACCAAAAGTACTTGTCCGATTGGTATAAATTTTTGCATGTGGGTGGAAAATATGCTCAAATGAGTGTCTCTGAAGTTTCTTGACGATTGATGCATTTCTACGGATTTTAGACATTTGAAAACGTGGGAGACAACCTTCCTTCCAAAGAAGATGCTCGAGAAGAACTTCTGTATGATCATGTAGCAATCATAGACGTAGGCGTTGCTAATCTAATTCGAGTTTATTGATGTCTTTCCTTCAGTGTTATCAACTCCGGCTCGATGGCTCCACCTCTTGCTGCCATTAGACAGAGGGCACTACAACCAGTTTGACAAAACAACTCGGCCACCTATATAGCTGGCTTGTAAGAGTAATTCCTGTCCCAGGATTTAAAGTGACTGTAAAACGCCAGTAGAAGGAATTCATGTAGCCCATGTTGATAATGTGCGGGAGATAATGGTAAATCACGATAACTGAGGATCCCGTTGTGTGGGTTTGTAGAAGACTTGAGCTTGCAGTCGACAAATTTCGAATCCCCAGAATCAGCAAAACTCAGGTTTTTGCAAGCTTTAGCGGAGACTCTGGATCTCAAGAAGTTAGCATTAATATGATGAACCCACTCCCCCCCCCCCTCGGATGAAATCACTGACCGGAAAAAGTATATCAGAAAACTGCTGCAATATAATTTTCCTCGGAAAATGAGAAGCAAATAAATTCTTGCTCACAGTTTGAGTCAGTTTAAATTAGGGCTGTGCGCTTGACGCACCTGCTCGCACTGCTGCACCGAATATTTTAAAAAGTTCAAGCACTTATCAAAGTGTAGGCGAACTGTAACTTGTTTTGCGTTCTAGATTGTAGAGTGATAGTCACTTAAAAGTTCAAAATTTTGGAGATGGGATCTCTATCTTTCATCCTGAGCATTAAGAACTCAGCGCAAATCTTATCTAATGTACCAGGAAAATTTTGATGGTGCTTAAAATTTTGAAGCAGGCCTCCTTTAATTCTATTTTACAAGTGGTTGCAAGTGACTGTCATCATACTGAACCTGTACGTCTCTATGATAGTTTGAAATTCTTCTAAACTTTAAAGCTTAGCAGAGATGTAAGTGCAAGCTTAATGAAGTATCTAAGGGGCCACAGGCCTCAATATCTCAACACACAAAATAAAGACTATTCTCTCTTCGACATCTTCAAGATTAAGAGTGGGGGGATTGTTTTTCTCCCAGAGATTACATCCAGGTATTGGAATCCCTGCTTTCTAGTGGTATTCGAATTTCCGAGTCCTTTCTTTCATGACACGACAACTGAACTGCCTAAGTGACTAAGGCTACTATTTGGCCATCAACAGTGTACTTAATCATTCCTGATACTCGTCAATGTTTTGATTATTCTATCTTGATATCAAAGATATCCATATTGAATGCATTTTTCTCGATCAACAAACTAGACCCTCGCCCTTCGGACTCGTGCATAGGCTTGTTGATATCGAAAAAATGCAATTAAGATAGATACTTTGCACTTGTTGCGTAACTATCAAAATGTGTCCAACTCTGTATGAATAGACGTGGGAATGTCTCTTCAGTCACAAGTAGCGGTTTCAAAATCGCGAATTCTACCAAAATCCTGTGTGTATTTTTTTCTGAAAAATTCAAATAGAAAAGCAAATTTCTAATGTTTTGATGACTGCATCCCGTAGATTTCACATAATCAGGACTTTGAAGCATGTTGTCAAATCTGAGGATCTTAATTCGTATTTATCACGCTCCAATAACTTCTTACTTTATGTACACCTCTCTGTTTATTAGTCCGGGAGCTAGCGTGAAGTTGTGCAGGGAACGAGGTAGTACATAAAACTTTCACATAGCATAGTACACCTCTAACCTACTGCAAAACTTCGCGTCTGCCGGATCAGATCATTTGCTTTTCAGAAATAGAGAGGATAACACAATCTTATGTATTTCCTGTGGTAAAATTGTGACATTTAAGGTGTTGACTCCATTTTTTCGAATTTTTGCTCATAAAAGTTACACAAATTGGTATTTTGTTGAACTGGTTATTATAGAAATCATCTACAGATCATGATCTTTCAAATGAGTTATCATTCAGTGACAGAGGATGAAGTAGAGTGTACAAACAGATACTTTTCGTTGGTGTAACTGCAAATTTTAACATAGAAATTTCAGGAAAATTGTTGATATACTTTAACGAAAAGTGTCTGTACACTCTACTTCATCCTCTGTCACTGAATGATAACTCATTTGAAAGACCATGATCTGTAGATGATTTCTATAATAACAAGTTCAACAAAATACCAATTTGTGTAACTTATATGAGCAAAAATTCGAAAAAATGGAGTCAACACCTTAAATGTCACAATTTTACCACTGGAAATACATAGGATTGTGTTATCCTCTCTATTTCTGAAAAGCAAATGATCTGATCCGGCAGACGCGAAGTTTTGCAGTAGGTTAGAGGTGTACTATGCTATGTGAAAGTTTTATGTACTACCTCGTTCCCTGCACAACTTCACGCTAGCTCCCGGACTATATGGGCGGTTACCTGTCACCTTATTGAAGAAACTGAATCGATTTCAAAATCGTGCCCATCGCTTCATTTGTGATAAGGACTCAAGGTGTGATTGTGAAAAGTTCCCATCACATTCGTTGATGTTTGAGAAATAGGCTTTGAAATTGCTGATTAAGTCTTGTGAATCTGACATGCACCCATTACGAGCTTTTGTTCCAGATATATTACACAACACAAGATGTTTTAGGATTCCCACTTCATCCCCTGTTTGATGGTCAAACTCATTTTTCCCATGGTCAACTCATCTGTATAATCATTTATTCCGGTGCCTCATAGATAACTCATGATTCATTATTGATCTGAAATTTGAAATCATATACTGATGTACTATTAATCATGCCACTTAAATTCGCTGCACCATTTCAGTGTGACGTTTTGAATCAGTGACGATACTTTTCTCGAATTATTTTTCTCTTCATCTATGTGATTTTTCGTGATTTTCATTCTTTCTACAATAAACGCTTACTACTACTACTACCACAAAGCAATTGGCTATTGCCGCGCTCTCCTGCAATGATGACGCTTCTCGCACTGAAAAGTTGGTTTTTGAAGTTCGCGAAAATAATTGCAATTTTTTGTGTCAAGACATTTTCCAACAATTCCAACTCGCTGTATTAGTCTCAACATCATGGGTATACAAATTGAAATTATGTTGCTCTGAATGAATATCTCAGTTTCGCTGACGTCAGATGTCAATGACGACATTTGGAATTTCTTCATGAAAATCATAAGCCAGGTGTGTCTGTATATTGAATGAAAAACAAGGTGTGTCGCTGCCAAAAATTTAGTTAGATATGATTTTAGAAGACACAGAAGCCGGAGAAGCAGGCGTCCGCCGTTCTGGTATTTAAGAAACTCAGAGCGATAAATCAAAATTTAAGAAAATGAGAAACAGAGGGCAGGTATTCCGCGTAAAAGTGCGTCTTGAATTGTATAGCACTTTTCAATGAGATTTCCATATTCAGCGCTTAATGACGGCAAAAACCGAAGTCACGCACATTCTATTGCATAGCCTCAATAGATAGCCAGCCCTCTGGGGAGCGTCTGATGAACATACTGGTGAATATCAGGAATAAAAGAGGTCTTTCTACTTATATGGTGCCAGAACAGAATACTTTCGTATGAACCAGTGTCTGAGCGAATTAGAATACCACGATGTGATGTGGTCCATGACACGTTCTGGAAGTCTTGATGCCAGTAGCAATCGTATTTTTCTCTTGAAACTTTGTCCTGTGACCCGGTCAGTAGACATTTTGTAAAAAGTTCAACTCATAAACGTCATGAAGCACCTCATTGGCAGCGACGACCATCAATTCCATGCTATTCACTTCTCATTTTCGTTTGTAGCAATTATTTTCATAGTTCTTTCCAAGAAAGCAGGAACATCATAGAAAGGTTGTAAACTAAATAAATTCAAAACAAGAAGACCAGACATTTACCTTCAAGCTCAGGGTTTGATTTTATCATCGGAGCTTGATCATTTATCAACGAAGATGCGAGTTTCAAATTCCCTACCTTATGTGCATCTTATGATTCCCATCATCAAGTGCTAGGTACCAGGATCAATCCGACATTTACTCAACGCATCGACTTCCTAGTTTTGTCTCGCTGACTAAATACAGTAAATAGTCCACCAGCCAGAACGAACGAGTTTCTGCAGGGAACGAGGCCGAAAGTGAGACTTTCACAGAATGATGTACACCATAGAAATAAACTGTTTATCTGAAGTTCGCTAGAATGGGAATTGACTCAAGGTCGCGGCACATCCGAGGGAACTAAGTTGGGGCATGAAGAACCAATTAAAGGCTTCGATTTACTCATGTGACTGATTCTAACCCAATGATACAGACGTTGGCAGGTGCATCTAAGTGAAAATGCGTGCGATTTATGTGCCGTTATTGTGCATTGCATGAAGCTTAATTTCCATTCTAGAGGTTTTATTGTTGTCAATTTCTAAGATGTACACCCTATGCCTACTACGAATCGGCACGTCTGCCTAGTTCTAGTCAGTTCCTCTTCTTGTCAGACAGGATCAAAGAAAAACACATGTTAATCCTATAGGACGCAGATTGTAGTTTTTGGCTAAAATGAAATTTTGTATGTTTTCTCTTAATTAAACGAAAAGTACTATGCCCACAGTCATAATTTTTGACATGGAATGTCTTCAGGTCATTTCCTATGATGTGCACGTGATATTACGAAGCTTCTGATCGGCAATGTATGCGAGAATGTGGTTGAATGTGGATAAAGTTGCTCAAAATGTTTGTGTTTGCCGACATTAAGAGGCTCGCCAAATCTAAATTTGTTTAGCTTTATAGACAGGGGCGCATGAAAATGAAAGGAAATGACCTGAAGACATTCCATGCAAAAAATTATGACTGTAGACTTAGTACTTATCGCTTAATTAGAGAAAACAAAATTTCATTTTAACCAAAAACTACAAACTGCGTCCCATTGGATTTACATGTGTTTTTCTTTGATTTTGTCTGACAAGAAGAGGAACTCACTAGAACTCGACAGACGTGCCGATTCGTAGTAGACATTGAGTGTACATCATTCTCTGAAAGTCTCACTTTCGGCCTCATTCCCTGCAGAAACTCGTTCTGGCTGCCGGACTACTGTCCTATTTTTCACGCGTTGAATATCATGGTTTAATTTGCTAACAGATTTAGTTGTTTTTGATAACTTGTTATTACATTGACCGTTGTTGTCAGTTTATGAATTGTTGTCCGTCATTAAGTGATACAAGTACCTTGAAACACGTCATTATCAAATGTCTTCAAAGCATTGTATAAACCACTGATAAATCCTTCCTAACTTGGAATAGTGTATGACTCATCTAATCATGTGACAGCATTCTCGTTTATCCCCTATTTGGATCCATGAAAACGTTAACGAAACAATGGAACGAAAGCAAACAGCAGTGAAACTCCCAAGTCATTTTCAGAATTATTATGACGTTGCTTCTCTTCATCATTCATCCTGCTGACATCAAAGCCGAAGGTCAAGAGAAATCAGACCAGACATGAATGTGTCTGTAAAACACAGACAGACGAGCAATCTAAACCATCAGATAATGCCCTAGGATTATGCTAAATCAAGTACCCCTCCTCAGCTTTCACACCAGTGACGTATTTAAGCGGGGGCATTGAGAGCATTCCCTACTCCAGTGATGGGCAACCAAGTTGAGAAAGAGGCCACCAATTTCAAAAGGCAAGTACGTTCAATAGTTATTTACACAACAAGTGCAAAGTATCAAGCTTTATTGCATTTTTTGAGATCAACATGTCTATGCACGAGCCCGAAGGGCGAGGGCATAGTTTGTTGATCGAGAAAAATGCAATTAAGCTGGATATCTTTGCACGAGTTCTGTAAGTAACTTTATATTTCACAGAATCCGCAGAATCTATGACCATCCAAATTTTATAGCTGTCAAAAATCCAACTCTATTGCTATGGAATTGTAGATATCAGCGGCATTTCTTGAGATTTCTATGTGCAATTCACCGTTTTAGAGGATGTAAAACTTTCTATGTGCTAATGTATTTCAATGAAGGAGTGCAATAAAGACTGTTTATTGCACTCTTTGAAATTTATACACACTTTGGAAAGCACAAACTATATTATGGAAGCAATAATCATAGAGATTATAGCACTGTGAAATATAAATTCCTTTATTGCGTACTTTTGAGCGTAATTTTAAGGACTGCTGCACTACACATTGTGGTACGATAGCACAGGGCAATGATGGCATAATTGTATTTGTAAATGTTTGCAGCAGCATTGTATTGACCTAAACTGTTGTCTTTTAAGGGACTGTATTTTACATTCTAAAATCTACATGAATGAAAAGTGAACAGACCAAACAAATTGCAGAAACTTTTTTGTGTTATTAAGTGATGACAAAATGATCTTATTGGAAACAAATTACGGTCCGGAACTATGTAGTGCATCTATTCGTCTACATACCGTACAATATGAAGTAACATAAATAAAAACTGTTTAAAACTACATCTACCTAAGTGTACATAGGCCTACATTATCCAAACATAAGCGGCCTTCGAAAACGCGCATAGACTCCCCTAAACGATACTCTAGCGATAACACCATTCTTAGTACAAAATTGGTGCAATATACAAACAAAATCTAGAAAGAATATTTGTTTTTTTAAAAGTCACCTGTCTTCATGTTGGATTCCCCCATGCGTAGCCTACTGTATGTATTTATAGGATTGCAACGTTGTCCATTACGTAGTGAAACATGCGTAACAAGGTATGCAATACCATGTGACTTCGCACTCACATTTCCTTT
This sequence comes from Prostheceraeus crozeri, assembly GCA_907163375.1. Lineage (NCBI taxonomy): Eukaryota > Metazoa > Platyhelminthes > Polycladida > Euryleptidae > Prostheceraeus > Prostheceraeus crozeri. The sequence goes on along the minus strand of CAJQUW010004335.1, from coordinate 99,277 downwards.
ACCTGAATGCGAGTTCACAACATGTAAAAGGGAGCGGATTCTGTCATCATTTGACAATAGAAATTTAATTTACCGTAATTTCATTAATTTGAGTGAAATGGAAATGTTATAATAAAATTAATTGATAGTTCATGCCTGTGGTCAACCCGGTACTCCCCCTCCACATTTCTGTTGTTGACACCCGGAAGTGTTGCATCGTCAACGATCTTCTCTTGCTCCTACCTCTTCTCACTAACGTCGCATAGCGTTGAGTGTGTAAAACTCCTCTTATCTGACTTGTAGAACATTTACAGCCTCAGAATTAGACAACTGCTCGTCACAATCACACGAAGTTCAGGATCACAGCTGTACCCTTTATTCTAACTGAGTATCCAAGTGACCAATACTTCATCCCAGGGTTCAAGTAAGACTTCTCAGTCGTGCTGTACTGTCTCTCAGTGACAGATAAAACCCAATGTGACTAACTTTGGCGAAATCCGATGTGGGGGGGGGGAAAAGAATAGAATTCATGCGATTCCTTAAGTGTAAGCGATCTCTGATCGTCAGATGAAGTCTCACGGAATGTATCTACAACTTGCTCTAACGGCTTCTAAGTTGATGTCTCATGTGAAATCATAGGATCAGTTCAAATAACAAGTGTAAATATAGTCCATTCTCATCTGAAGAGGGCTTTAGTGACGATATTCTGAGGGCATGCTTGTACTCAAAGATTTCGCCATGAAAGGCCGATTCAGATGGGTAACTATTCGTAACCCGCATGAATATCATTGACTTGAATGGTCTAGGTGTAATGGCCCTGTTTCCTAAGTATTTGATGAGAGAGACAGTGGTACGTGTGGGTTATCTCCCCCCCAGTTTTTTAAATTTGTCTAAAATCTACGAAAATGCATCAATCGTCACCAAACTTCAGGTACACGTACTTAAGCATAGTTTCTACCCACATGCAAAATTTTATGCAGATCAGACAAGTACTTTTTGCATGAGAGACGATAACGTGAAGTGTGGTGAAGTCAGCAGCTTGATCTGACTTCGTCTGTTCGACGCATTATTGCTTCTCGTGTGTGCATTGTTGTCTCTCACTCTTCGTCTCATTCACTGTTATTTGAAATCTTCCCATGACCACTACCCCACCACACCTTCATTAAGCCAAGCATATTGATATAAGGGATGTGGCCTGGTCATCATCGCTTCACGAGTTGTTGGGAAATTACTTTGTTGACCTCAAGTGCTTTCTGCTCCAAACGGTGAGGTCATAAGAAGTCTGATCAAGCTGCTAGCATCACTGCACTTCAAGCTATTGCTCCTAATTCAAAAAGTACTTGTCCCATTTGCCTGAATTGTGGCACGTGGGTAGAAGATGACCTCACTTACCTGTGCTTAAAGTTTTGTGACGATTGATTCATTTCTACGGATTTTAGACAAATTTGAAAACGGGGGGGAGACAACCCATAAGTACCGAGACAGCTGGCATCTACAGAGATCGACATGGAACTCTTGCGGCGTCAGTGCGAGGTAACAAAGCCGGATACACGTCTGGGAGAAGTTTTAGGCAATTTCAATATAGGGGCAGATGCGGGCGCGGGGTTCCAACTTGACAGTCCTTAAATCTCTAGAAAACTTTCTAAACGAAACGTGAGCATGACAACAAAAGGGAAACAGGCAGAATGAATTTGATACTTATAGATCGACCGAAGTGTTGCAAAATCATATAAAAACAAATGTGGCTCGTCCACGATTTATCGTCCTTCTCCCGTGTTTCGAGTGTTGGACGTTGCTGTAGGATTTTAGCTCAGGGTTCTATTATGTCTCATTCAATAGGTTGGAGGACATTTTAATAAACGTCACAAAATTACAGCATTTTAAAAAAGAATAAAAGCAAAATAACTGCAAAAACACGTTCTAAACATGATAAGTTCATACGCTGACAGTGACAAACGACGATTTACAATACAAGAAAAACAAAAACAATTATTCGAATACTTTTAAGAAAAGAGATTTACCATTAAGACCTCAGGTTTGATATTATCCAGGAGTTTTGTCATTTATTAACAAAGCTTCTATTATACGCGCTAATTTGCTACGTTAATAAATGAGAAGACTCCTAGATCAAAACCTAAGATTTAAAGGTAAATCTCTTAAAAGTATTCGAATAAATGTTTTTGATCATTGTTATTGTTTTCCTTGAATCGTTATTTGTCATTGTCAGCGCATGAACTTATAAATTGTACTCATTCATTGGTTGCAGCTGAGGAAAATCGTTTCTATTTTTTAAGATATTTAGAAAGGAACATTATTTTTTAACCGTAGTTCTTGCCCTGCAAATGCAATTAGCTGAGTAAACCACAGAATTAGATTCATCTACGCGCGCTTCGGTTTACTAGAATGAAAGGGTAATATGTAACCTTAATATCGAAATGGCACATCACAGAATTAGACAACTCGCTCTTTCTCGAATGGATAATTCGTGTATCGCTTGCTATTGGAAATGGCAAACAATAAGCTGTCAGCAGAGGACACCAGAGCCAGTGATAGATGCGTGCGTGCTGTGATATCACTTCGCACACACCAAAACGCACATCGATGTCTGGCTTCGATTCAGTATATGCACTATACAGTGAGGAATGCTGAGATGTTGAAATCATTAGGTGAACTAATTTTCGTACGCCTGCTACTTTCTTTGATAATGATCGGAAGGACCAACATCTTGGAGAAAACTTGTGGGCAATGATCTGAATTCTTCGAATCTGAAGGAATTTTGGCAATCGAAGCACTTTGCTGGAACTCACATTAATCCGCAAGCGACGCACGACCTTTTTTCCTATCTTTGTAAGGTATTAGGAATTCCTTTTTGCCCACTTACTAAGTTCCTCGATGTTTGGAAAGGCTGGGGTCGTTATAGTCATCATTTCTAATTTGGGAAGACCGAGATGAAAAGATGGATCACTTTGAAGCTCGCGATATATTTCGTGAAGCACCCACTTCACATCGTCAGGCAATGAATTTCATGATACATGGCAGACGATGAACTGTCGATATGTGATTAGAAATCAACAGGCAGCAACAACCAACCAACAACATGCCGAATACAATAACGAAATCAAGCCAGTAGAAAAATATATGAAGGCATCTTGTAGACCTCCCCGAAAATTAGGCAGCTGGCTCGCCAAAAAACGTCCGGAGAAAGCCATCTAGATCAGCGTAATATACAACACCATGCGCGGATTGTAGATGGTCATACACATCTCCCGACATCAATACCATTCTCCCTTCAATTCGTTGAAAGTAGTTTCTGATAGATGCCAGAAAAAATCATTTGATAATGTGTATCTGAAGGAGCGTCTGATGACATGACAGATAGATAGCTGTGTTTGTGATATGCGCACATCGCTTACGCCTCACACTCACGCCTCCAATATTCTAAAGTATCAGCAGGAAATGGATGAAATTTTGTCTGGAGGGAATTTATTTTCAGTACAACAGAATCGAATGTAGACAGTGAAACAGGTATTCCTAGAACCCAGAAGGGCAAGAAAATTCAGAAATCCGAGACCGTGAAGCAGATGAGAGCTCATGGAATAGCTTATCTTACATCAGGCGTCGCTAACCTAAACCAGCCCGTCAAATCCTCTCGCGGGCGGTAGCTCTACAAGAAGCTTATCATTTCAAAATGAATTTTTATTAAAATTTATTAAATCCCAATGTGTATACAGTTTCGATTTCATTAAATGAACTCGAGGTGAACACAGTTGGGTATTGTTACCAAATGTGAGATATGCAAATTTTTACACTTTTGAGGAAATCTGTGATTTTAAAGTCATTGCTTGAACCAACAATAGCAAGATTCTCGAATCGATTCTTATCAAAAACAATAATAATTTGCGAAACAATAGAGACGGTTCCTTTCCACTTCTGTTGAATCTATAGCTATGTCATTGGATTCAAACTACGCAATTTCATGTCTGTCCTTTTTCAGTTTCATCTTTACATTGCCATCTGACGCCATTTTAGCTGTCTTCAATTCATTTCATCTCATATGAAAATGATTTTACCCTGTTTTACATCAATCCATTGACAAAGGAGACTGTTATGCTCTGAAACGCGTATGGAATAGACAATTTGATCATGATTGTTTTTTCTTTTGAATAGATATCTAAATGTAAACATAGATATCTTATGCAACTGCAAGCATTGAATTTGATTTAGACATTTCATTATTCATATCACAGAAATCGGACAAGGTATGGTATCCACCCTTTATACCATTTGTAGCTCCTTATCTTTAAATCTAAGAATATAATTACAAAGTCCTACTTCACTACTTACCGACGCACCACTGATGACCGCGTCATCCAAAACTTTTAATCATAAAACCGTCGTGTTGTGACCACGAAAGGTAAAACAAAACTTCACAATTCCAAATGATCTTATAATCATCGAAAATACATGATGAATAAATGTCATTTTTTGTGTTCTTTATGATAGTTCCATGCTGCACTTTTAGCATTCTTCAGGAAGGCTGTCTTGGTTTTAGCTCATGACAAGCCACATCATCAAATGTATTCGTTCTGCAAATTAGGAAAAAATCATTCAAATATTTTTCAATTAATCTTGCTTCCTGCTTAATGTCTTGTGGATATCGGGAAAATGTTCAGAGCATGCACGACTTAACTGAGACGGCTGAGACTTCAGTTCTTCAGTCAGCGGTGTGTATGGCTGCGTCCCTCATTGTCACCGAGAATTTTTCGACGCGCAGCGAGAGCACCTCGAGAGCGCCTCGAGTTGCAGATCCACGGTGCTAAATCAACTTAACTGAAGCCCTAGTATCAATACGGGCCAACTTAAAAAAAAGTGACGGGAGTACACTCAGTTCGTCTTGGTGATGTTTCAAAAGTTGATCAACGTTAAAGTTTCTTTCCACTCACTCGCCCAGTGCACTTTCAAAAGCCCGGGCCGATTTTTGTGTCACGTGGACCATCTAATGAATCGCTGGCTCGAATATGTTTGCATTTTCGTGTTGTTCAACATTCCGCTTTAATATTGATGTTACATAATGTGACATTGTCAAATGTGAAAACAACTTGCATTTGTACATGACATTGTTCGTTATTCAACCACCTTTGGAATAGAAGTTGCGCAATTTTGACATTGTTAGTTCATTGATAACTTTTTCATCATTTCATTGATTCCAGATGACTGCTCAACCGTAAAACAGGTGTCGATGAAACCGCATTGACATTTCCACATTAGAAGTAAATTAATGTTCATTTTCTCAAGCGACACTAAACGTTGAAGTGAATAGAAGCAGAGTTGCGGAAGCGGTCGCATCTCCATCGCTTCCAGACCTACCGGAAGCACTTCCGACTGGAACATTCAATCCAAGCTCCGGTCACTATCATGTCATATTTATTATTGTAGATGTAAATTGGTGACGCAGGATTTTTCAATTCTGTCGTCCTTAAAGTCTATTGAGGACATTCGATCATATGCATATCATATCGACAACAGCCTATATGTATACGTAGGCTACATAATCTTGTGTGACATACGTAGACTGAACACAGTAGGCACGTAATTGGGGAATAGGCTACAAAACAATGGAATTCTATATATTGAATTAGTAGGCCTATCATACATATTCACTTTTGGATACGATATATTTTTCAGTTTCTGAACTGAGCTTTCAATACAGTCAGAACTCGGAAGCGGAAGCGCTAGTTTTTTGTGCTTCCGCCTCCACTTTCATTCGAAATCACCGCTTCCGCTTCCACTCGAAATCACCACTTCCACTTCCACGCGAAATCACAACTTCCGCTTCCACTCGAAATCATCGCTTCCGCTTCCACTCGAAATCACCGCTTCCACTTCCACTCGAAATCACCGCTTCCACTTCCACTCGAAATCACCACTTCCACTTCCACTCGAAATCACCGCTTCCACTCGAAATCACCGCTTCCACTTCCACTCGAAATCACCACTTCCACTTCCACTCGAAATCACCGCTTCCACTCGAAATCACCGCTTCCACTTCCACTCGAAATCACCGCTTCCGCTTCCACTCGAAATCACCGCTTCCGCTTCCACTCGAAATCACCGCTTCCACTTCCACTCGAAATCACCGCTTCCACTTCCACGCGAAATCACCGCTTCCACTTCCACTCGAAATCACCGCTTCCACTTCCACTCGAAATCACCGCTTTCACTTCCACTCGAAATCACCGCTTCCACTTCCACCCGAAATCACCGCTTCCACTTCCACTCGAAATCACCGCTTCCACTTCCACTCGAAATCACCGCTTCCACTTCCACTCGAAATCACCGCTTCCACTTCCACTCGAAATCACCGCTTCCACTTCCACTCGAAATCACCGCTTCCACTTCCACTCGAAATCATCGCTTCCGCTTCCACTCGAAATCATCGCTTCCACTTCCACTCGAAATCACCGCTTCCACTTCCACTCGAAATCATCGCTTCCGCTTCCACTCGAAATCACCGCTTCCGCTTCCACTCGAAATCACCGCTTCCACTTCCACTCGAAATCACCGCTTCCGCTTCCACTCGAAATCACCGCTTCCGCTTCCATTCGAAATCACCGCTTCCACTTCCACTCGAAATCACCACTTCCACTTCCACTCGAAATCACCGCTTTCACTTCCACTCGAAATCAACGCTTCCACTTCCACCTGAAATCACCGCTTCCACTTCCACTCGAAATCACCGCTTCCACTTCCACTCGAAATCACCGCTTCCTCTTCCACTCGAAATCACCGCTTCCGCTTCCACTCGAAATCACCGCTTCCACTTCCACTCGAAATCACCGCTTCCACTCGAAATCACCGCTTCCACTTCCACTCGAAATCACCGCTTCCACTTCCACTCAAAATCACCGCTTCCGCTTCCACTCGAAATCACCGCTTCCACTTCCACTCGAAATCACCGCTTCCACTTCCACTCGAAATCACCGCTTCCACTTCCACCCGAAATCACCGCTTCCACTTCCACTCGAAATCACCGCTTCCACTTCCACTCGAAATCACCGCTTCCGCTTCCACTCGAAATCACCGCTTCCACCCGAAATCACCGCTTCCGCTTCCACTCGAAATCACCGCTTCCACTTCCACTCGAAATCACCGCTTCCACTTCCACTCGAAATCACCACTTCCACTTCCACTCGAAATCACCGCTTTCACTTCCACTTCCACTCGAAATCACCACTTCCACTTCCACTCGAAATCACCGCTTCCGCTTCCACTCGAAATCACCACTTCCACTTCCACTCGAAATCAACGCTTCCACTTCCACTCGAAATCACCGCTTCCACTTCCACTCGAAATCACCGCTTCCGCTTCCACTCGAAATCACCACTTCCACTTCCACTCGAAATCAACGCTTCCACTTCCACTCGGAATCACCGCTTTCACTTCCACTTCCACCCGAAATCACCGCTTCCGCTTCCACTCGAAATCACCGCTTCCACTTCCATTCGAAATCACCGCTTCCACTTCCACTCGAAATCACCACTTCCACTTCCACTCGAAATCAACGCTTCCACTTCCACTCGAAATCACCGCTTCCACTTCCACTCGAAATCACCGCTTCCACTTCCACTCGAAATCACCGCTTCCATTTCCACCTGAAATCACCGCTTCCGCTTCCACTCGAAATCAACGCTTCCACTTCCACTCGAAATCACCGCTTCCGCTTCCACTCGAAATCACCGCTTCCACTTCCATTCGAAATCACCGCTTCCACTTCCACTCGAAATCACCACTTCCACTTCCACTCGAAATCAACGCTTCCACTTCCACTCGAAATCACCGCTTCCACTTCCACTCGAAATCACCGCTTCCACTTCCACTCGAAATCACCGCTTCCATTTCCACCTGAAATCACCGCTTCCGCTTCCACTCGAAATCGCCGCTTCCGCTTCCACTTCCATTCGAAATCACCGCTTCCACTTCCACTCGAAATCACCACTTCCACTTCCACTCGAAATCAACGCTTCCACTTCCACTCGAAATCACCGCTTCCACTTCCACTCGAAATCACCGCTTCCACTTCCACTCGAAATCACCACTTCCACTTCCACTCGAAATCAACGCTTCCACTTCCACTCGAAATCACCGCTTCCACTTCCACTCGAAATCACCGCTTCCACTTCCACTCGAAATCACCGCTTCCATTTCCACCTGAAATCACCGCTTCCGCTTCCACTCGAAATCGCCGCTTCCGCTTCCACTTCCATTCGAAATCACCGCTTCCACTTCCACTCGAAATCACCGATTCCGCTTCCACTCGAAATCAACGCTTCCACTTCCACTCGAAATCACCGCTTCCACTTCCACTCGAAATCACCGCTTCCACTTCCACTCGAAATCACCACTTCCACTTCCACTCGAAATCAACGCTTCCACTTCCACTCGAAATCACCGCTTCCACTTCCACTCGAAATCACCGCTTCCACTTCCACTCGAAATCATCGCTTCCACTTCCACTCGAAATCACCGCTTCCACTTCCACCTGAAATCACCGCTTCCGCTTCCACTCGAAATCAACGCTTCCACTTCCACTCGAAATCACCGCTTCCACTTCCACTCGAAATCACCGCTTCCACTTCCACTCGAAATCACCACTTCCACTTCCACTCGAAATCACCGCTTCCGCTTCCACTCGAAATCACCGCTTCCACTTCCACTCGAAATCACCGCTTCCACTTCCACTCGAAATCACCACTTCCACTTCCACTCAAAATCACCGCTTCCGCTTCCACTCGAAATCACCACTTCCACTTCCACTCGAAATCACCGCTTCCACTTCCACTCGAAATCACCGCTTCCACTTCCACTCGAAATCGCCGCTTCCGCTTCCACTTCCATTCGAAATCACCGCTTCCACTTCCACTCGAAATCACCACTTCCACTTCCACTCGAAATCAACGCTTCCACTTCCACTCGAAATCACCGCTTCCGCTTCCACCCGAAATTACCGCTTCCACTTCCACTCGAAATCACCGCTTCCACTTCCACTCGAAATCACCGCTTCCACTTCCACTCGAAATCACCGCTTCCACTTCCACTCGAAATCACCGCTTCCGCTTCCACTCGAAATCACCACTTCCACTTCCACTCGAAATCAACGCTTCCACTTCCACTCGAAATCACCGCTTCCACTTCCACTCGAAATCACCGCTTCCGCTTCCACTCGAAATCACCACTTCCACTTCCACTCGAAATCAACGCTTCCACTTCCATTCGAAATCACCGCTTCCACTTCCACTCGAAATCACCACTTCCACTTCCACTCGAAATCACCGCTTCCACTTCCACTCGAAATCACCGCTTCCACTTCCACTCGAAATCACCGCTTCCACTTCCACTCGAAATCACCGCTTCCACTTCCACTCGAAATCACCGCTTCCACTTCCACTCGAAATCACCGCTTCCGCTTCCACTCGAAATCACCACTTCCACTTCCACTCGAAATCAACGCTTCCACTTCCACTCGAAATCACCGCTTCCACTTCCACTCGAAATCACCGCTTCCGCTTCCACTCGAAATCACCACTTCCACTTCCACTCGAAATCAACGCTTCCACTTCCACTCGGAATCACCGCTTTCACTTCCACTTCCACCCGAAATCACCGCTTCCGCTTCCACTCGAAATCACCGCTTCCACTTCCATTCGAAATCACCGCTTCCACTTCCACTCGAAATCACCACTTCCACTTCCACTCGAAATCAACGCTTCCACTTCCACTCGAAATCACCGCTTCCACTTCCACTCGAAATCACCGCTTCCACTTCCACTCGAAATCACCGCTTCCATTTCCACCTGAAATCACCGCTTCCGCTTCCACTCGAAATCAACGCTTCCACTTCCACTCGAAATCAACGCTTCCACTTCCACTCGAAATCACCGCTTCCACTTCCACTCGAAATCACCGCTTCCACTTCCACTCGAAATCACCGCTTCCATTCCACTGAAATCACCGCTTCCGCTTCCACTCGAAATCGCCGCTTCCGCTTCCACTTCCATTCGAAATCACCGCTTCCACTTCCACTCGAAATCACCGATTCCGCTTCCACTCGAAATCAACGCTTCCACTTCCACTCGAAATCACCGCTTCCACTTCCACTCGAAATCACCGCTTCCACTTCCACTCGAAATCACCACTTCCACTTCCACTCGAAATCAACGCTTCCACTTCCACTCGAAATCACCGCTTCCACTTCCACTCGAAATCACCGCTTCCACTTCCACTCGAAATCATCGCTTCCACTTCCACTCGAAATCACCGCTTCCACTTCCACCTGAAATCACCGCTTCCGCTTCCACTCGAAATCAACGCTTCCACTTCCACTCGAAATCACCGCTTCCACTTCCACTCGAAATCACCGCTTCCACTTCCACTCGAAATCACCACTTCCACTTCCACTCGAAATCACCGCTTCCGCTTCCACTCGAAATCACCGCTTCCACTTCCACTCGAAATCACCGCTTCCACTTCCACTCGAAATCACCACTTCCACTTCCACTCAAAATCACCGCTTCCGCTTCCACTCGAAATCACCACTTCCACTTCCACTCGAAATCACCGCTTCCACTTCCACTCGAAATCACCGCTTCCACTTCCACTCGAAATCGCCGCTTCCGCTGTCCACTTCCATTCGAAATCACCGCTTCCACTTCCACTCGAAATCACCACTTCCACTTCACTCGAAATCAACGCTTCCACTTCCACTCGAAATCACCGCTTCCGCTTCCACCCGAAATCACCGCTTCCACTTCCACTCGAAATCACCGCTTCCACTTCCACTCGAAATCACCGCTTCCACTTCCACTCGAAATCACCGCTTCCACTTCCACTCGAAATCACCGCTTCCGCTTCCACTCGAAATCACCACTTCCACTTCCACTCGAAATCAACGCTTCCACTTCCACTCGAAATCACCGCTTCCACTTCCACTCGAAATCACCGCTTCGCTTCCACTCGAAATCACCACTTTCCACTTCCACTCGAAATCAACGCTTCCACTTCCATTCGAAATCACCGCTTCCACTTCCACTCGAAATCACCGCTTCCACTTCCACTCGAAATCACCGCTTCCACTTCCACTCGAAATCACCGCTTCCCCTTCCACTCGAAATCACCGCTTCCACTTCCACTCGAAATCACCGCTTCCACTTCCACTCGAAATCACCGCTTCCACTTCCACTCGAAATCACCGCTTCCGCTTCCACTCGAAATCACCACTTCCACTTCCTCTCGAAATCAACGCTTCCATTCCACTCGAAACACCGCTTCACTTCCACTGGGAAATCACGGGCTTCCGCTTTCCACTTCACTCGAAATCACCGCTTCCACTTCCACTCGAAATCACCGCTTCCGCTTCCACTCGAAATCACCACTTCCACTTCCACTCGAAATCAACGCTTCCACTTCCACTCGGAATCACCGCTTTCACTTCCACGGCGATATCACCACTTCCGCTTCCACCCCCCCCCCCCCCGCCCCCCCCCTCCCCCGTCCCCCCCCCCTCCCCCCGAAATCACCGCTTCCGCTTCCACTCGCGAAAAAATCACCGTCTTCCCTCTTTTCTCACTTCCATTCGAAATCACCGCTTCCACTTCCACTCGAAATCACCACTTCCACTTCACTCGAAATCAACGCTTCCACTTCCACTCGAAATCACCGCTTCCACTTCCACTCGAAATCACCGCTTCCACTTCCACTCGAAATCACCGCTTCCATTTCACCTGAAATCACCGCTTCCGCTTCCACTCGAAATCAACGCTTCCACTTCCACTCGAAATCACCGCTTCCTCTTCCACTCGAAAATCACCGCTTCCATTCCATTCGAAATCACCGCTTCCACTTCCACTCGAAATCACCACTTCCACTTCCACTCGAAATCAACGCTTCCACTTCCACTCGAAATCACCGCTTCCACTTCCACTCGAAATCACCGCTTCCACTTCCACTCGAAATCACCGCTTCCATTTCCACCTGAAATCACCGCTTCCGCTTCCACTCGAAATCGCCGCTTCCGCTTCCACTTCCATTCGAAATCACCGCTTCCACTTCCACTCGAAATCACCACTTCCACTTCCACTCGAAATCAACGCTTCCACTTCCACTCGAAATCACCGCTTCCGCTTCCACTCGAAATCACCGCTTCCACTTCCACTCGAAATCACCACTTCCACTTCCAATCGAAACTCACTCAGCTTCACTTCCACTCGAAATCACGCTTCCACTTCCACTCGAAATCACCGCTTCCACTTCACTCGAAATCACCGCTTCCACTTCCACTCGAAATCATCGCTTCCACTTCCACTCGAAATCACCGCTTCCATTTCCACCTGAAATCACCGCTTCCGCTTCCACTCGTAATCAACGCTTCACTTTCCACTTCCACTCGAAATCACCGCTTCCTCTTCCACTCGAAATCACCTCTTCCTCTTCCTCTCGAAATCACCGCTTCCATTTCCACTCGAAATCACCGCTTCCGCTTCCACTCGAAATCACCGCTTTCCACTTCCACTCGAAATCACCGCTTCCACTTCCACTCGAAATCACCACTTCCACTTCCACTCAAAATCACCGCTTCCGCTTCCACTCGAAATCACCGCTTCCACTTCCACTCGAAATCACCGCTTCCACTTCCACTCGAAATCACCGCTTCCACTTCTACTCGAAATCGCCGCTTCCGCTTCCACTTCCATTCGAAATCACCGCTTCCACTTCCACTCGAAATCACCACTTCCACTTCCACTCGAAATCAACGCTTCCACTTCCACTCGAAATCACCGCTTCCGCTTCCACCCGAAATCACCGCTTCCACTTCCACTCGAAATCACCGCTTCCACTTCCACCCGAAATCACCGCTTCCACTTCCACTCGAAATCACCGCTTCCGCTTCCACTCGAAATCACCGCTTCCACTTCCATTCGAAATCACCGCTTCCACTTCCACTCGAAATCACCGCTTCCACTTCCACTCGAAATCACCACTTCCACTTCCATCGAAATAAGCTTCACTTCCACTCGAAATCAACGCTTCCACTTCCACTCGAAATCACCGCTTCCACTTCCACTCGAAATCACCGCTTCCACTTCCACTCGAAATCACCGCTTCTACTTCCACCTGAAATCACCGCTTCCGCTTCCACTTCCATTCGAAATCACCGCTTCTCTTCCACTCGAAATCACCGCTTCCGCTTCCACTCGAAATCACCGCTTCCACTTCCACTCGAAATCACCGCTTCCACTTCCACGCGAAATCACCGCTTCCACAACCACACGAAAATCCCACATTCCACTGTGTCCACTCGAAATCTACCACTTCCACTTCCACTCGAAATCACCACTTCCACTTCACTCGAAATCACCGCTTCCACTTCACTCGAAATCACCGCTTCCTCTTCCACTCGAAATCACCTCTTCCACTTCCACTCGAAATCACCGCTTCCACTTCCACTCGAAATCACCGCTTCCACTTCCACTCGAAATCACCGCTTCCACTTCCACTCGAAATCACCGCTTCCGCTTCCACTCGAAATCACCGCTTCCGCTTCCACTCGAAATCACCGCTTTCACTTCCACTTCCACTCGAAATCACCACTTCCGCTTCCATTCGAAATCACCGCTTCTCTTCCACTCGAAATCACCGCTTCCACTTCCACGCGAAATCACCGCTTCCACTTCCACTCGAAATCACCACTTCCACTTCCACGCGAAATCATCGCTTCCACTTCCACTCGAAATCACCACTTCCACTTCCACTCGAAATCACCGCTTCCACTTCCACGCGAAATCACCACTTCCACTTCCACTCGAAATCACCGCCTCCACTTCCACTCGAAATCACCGCTTCCGCTTCCACTGGAAATCACCACTTCCACTTCCACTCGAAATCAACGCTTCCACTTCCACTCGAAATCACCACTTCCGCTTCCATTCGAAATCACCGCTTCCACTTCCACGCGAAATCACCGCTTCCACTTCCACTCGAAATCACCACTTCCACTTCCACGCGAAATCACCGCTTCCACTTCCACTCGAAATCACCACTTCCACTTCCACTCGAAATCACCGCTTCCACTTCCACTCGAAATCACCGCTTCCACTTCCACTCGAAATCACCGCTTCCACTTCCACTCGAAATCACCGTTTCCACTTCCACGCGAAATCACCGCTTCCACTTCCTCTCGAAATCACCACTTCCACTTCCACTCGAAATCACCGCTTCCACTTCCACCCGAAATCACCGCTTTCACTTCCACACGCAATCACCGCTTCCACTTCCACTCGAAATCACCGCTTCCGCTTCCACTCGAAATCACCGCTTCCGCTTCCACTCGAAATCACCGCTTCCACTTCCACTCGAAATCACCGCTTCCACTTCCACTCGAAATCACCGCTTCCACTTCCACTCGAAATCACCGCTTCCACTTCCATTCGAAATCACCGCTTCCGCTTCCACTCGAAATCACCGCTTCCGCTTCCACCCGAAATCACCGCTTCCACTTCCACTCGAAATCACCGCTTCCGCTTCCACTCGAAATCACCGCTTCCACTTCCACTCGAAATCACCGCTTCCACTTCCACTTGAAATCACCGCTTCCACTTCCACTCGAAATCACCACTTCCTCTTCCACGCGAAATCACCGCTTCCACCTCCACTCGAAATCACCGCTTCCGCTTCCACTCGAAATCATCGCTTCCACTTCCACTCGAAATCACCGCTTCCACTTCCACTCGAAATCACCGCTTCCACTTCCACTCGAAATCACCGCTTCCGCTTCCACTCGAAATCACCGCTTCCACTTCCACTCGAAATCACCGTTTCCACTTCCACTCGAAATCACCGCTTCCACTTCCACCCGAAATCACCGCTTCCGCTTCCATTCGATATCACCGCTTCCACTTCCACTCGAAATCACCGCTTCCACTTCCACTCGAAATCACCACTTCCACTCGAAATCACCGCTTCCACTTCCACTCGAAATCACCGCTTCCACTTCCACTCGAAATCACCGTTTCCACTTCCACGCGAAATCACCACTTCCACTTCCAATCGAAATCACCGCTTCATTTCCACTCGAAATCACCGCTTCCACTTCCACTCGAAATCACCGCTTCCACTTTCATTCGAAATCACCGCTTCCGCTTCCACTCGAAATCACCACTTCCACTTCCACCCGAAATCACCGCTTCCACTTCCAATCGAAATCACCGCTTCATTTCCACTCGAAATCACCGCTTCCGCTGCCGCTTCCACCCGAAATCACCGCTTCCACTTCCACTCGAAATCACCACTTCCGCTTCCACTCGAAATCACCGCTTCCACTTCCACTCGAATTCACCACTTCCACTTCCACCCGAAATCACCGCTTCCACTTCCACTCGAAATCACCGCTTCCACCCGAAATCACCGCTTCCACTTCCACTCGAAATCAACGCTTCCACTTCCACTCGAAATCACCGCTTCCACTTCCACTCGAAATCACCGCTTCCACTTCCACTCGAAATCACCGCTTCCACTTCCACTCGAAATCACCGCTTCCGCTTCCACTCGAAATCACCGCTTCCACTTCCACTCGAAATCACCGCTTCCACTTCCACTCGAAATCACCGCTTCCGCTTCCACTCGAAATCACCGCTTCCACTTCCACTCGAAATCACCGCTTCCACTTCCACTCGAAATCACCGCTTCCACTTCCACTCGAAATCACCGCTTCCACTCGAAATCATCGCTTCCACTTCCACTCGAAATCACCGCTTCCACTTCCACTCGAAATCACCGCTTCCACTTCCACTCGAAATCACCGCTTCCACTTCCACACGAAATCACCGCTTCCACTTCCATTCGAAATCATCGCTTCCGCTTCCACTCGAAATCACCGCTTCCACTTCCACTCGAAATCACCGCTTCCACTTCCACTCGAAATCACCGCTTCCACTTCCACTCGAAATCACCGCTTCCACTCGAAATCATCGCTTCCACTTCCACTCGAAATCACCGCTTCCACTTCCACTCGAAATCACCGCTTCCACTTCCACTCGAAATCACCGCTTCCACTTCCACCCGAAATCACCGCTTCCACTTCCATTCGAAATCATCGCTTCCGCTTCCACTCGAAATCACCGCTTCCACTTCCACTCGAAATCACCGCTTCCACTTCCACTCGAAATCACCACTTCCGCTTCCACTCGAAATCACCGCTTCCGCTTCCACTTCCACTCGAAATCACCGCTTCCACTTCCACTCGAAATCACCGCTTCCGCTTCCACCCGAAATCACCGCTTCCACTTCCACGCGAAATCACCGCTTCCACTTCCATTCGAAATCACCGCTTCCACTCGAAATCATCGCTTCCACTTCCACTCGAAATCACCGCTTCCACTTCCACTCGAAATCACCGCTTCCTCTTCCACTCGAAATCATCGCTTCCACTTCCACTCGAAATCACCGCTTCCACTTCCACTCGAAATCACCGCTTCCACTTCCACCCGAAATCACCGCTTCCACTTCCATTCGAAATCATCGCTTCCGCTTCCACTCGAAATCACCGCTTCCACTTCCACTCGAAATCACCGCTTCCACTTCCACTCGAAATCACCGCTTCCACTTCCACTCGAAATCACCGCTTCCACTTCCACTTGAAATCACCGCTTCCACTTCCACCCGAAATCACCGCTTCCACTTCCATTCGAAATCACCGCTTCCACTTCCACCCGAAATCACCGCTTCCACTTCCATTCGAAATCATCGCTTCCGCTTCCACTCGAAATCACCGCTTCCACTTCCACTCGAAATCACCGCTTCCACTTCCACTCGAAATCACCGCTTCCACTTCCACTCGAAATCACCGCTTCCACTTCCACTCGAAATCACCGCTTCCACTTCCACGCGAAATCACCGCTTCCACTTCAACGCGAAATCACCGCTTCCGCTTCCACTCGAAATCACCGCTTCCACTTCCACCCGAAATCACCGCTTCCGCTTCCACCCGAAATCACCGCTTCCACTTCCACTCGAAATCACCGCTTCCGCTTCCACCCGAAATCACCGCTTCCACTTCCACCCGAAATCACTGCTTCCGCTTCCACCCGAAATCACCGCTTCCGCTTCCACTTCCACCCGAAATCACCGCTTCCACTTCCACTCGAAATCACCGCTTCCACTTCCACTCGAAATCACCGCTTCCACTTCCACTCGAAATCACCGCTTCCGCTTCCACCCGAAATCACCGCTTCCGCTTCCACTCGAAATCACCGCTTCCACTTCCACTCGAAATCACCGCTTCCACTTCCACTCGAAATCACCGCTTCCACTTCCACTTCCACGCGAAATCACCACTTCCACTTCCACCCGAAATCACCGCTTCCACTTCCACTCGAAATCACCGCTTCCACTTCCACTCGAAATCACCGCTTCCACTTCCACTCGAAATCACCACTTCCGCTTCCACTCGAAATCACCGCTTCCACTTCCATTCGAAATCACCGCTTCCGCTTCCACTCGAAATCACCGCTTCCACTTCCACTCGAAATCACCGCTTCCACTTCCACTCGAAATCACCGCTTCCACTTCCACTCGAAATCACCGCTTCCACTTCCACTCGAAATCACAACTTCCGCTTCCACTCGAAATCACCGCTTCCACTTCCACTCGAAATCACCGCTTCCACTTCCACTCGAAATCACCGCTTCCACTTCCACTCGAAATCATCGCTTCCGCTTCCACTCGAAATCACCACTTCCACTTCCACTCGAAATCACCGCTTCCACTTCCACTCGATATCACCACTTCCACTTCCACGCGAAATCACCACTTCCACGCGAAATCACCGCTTCCACTTCCACCCGAAATCACCGCTTCCACTTCCACTCGAAATCACCGCTTCCGCTTCCACCCGAAATCACCGCTTCCGCTTCCACCCGAAATCACCGCTTCCGCTTCCACTCGAAATCACCGCTTCCACTTCCACTCGAAATCACCGCTTCCACTTCCACTCGAAATCACCGCTTCCACTTCCACCCGAAATCACCGCTTCCACTTCCACTCGAAATCACCACTCCGAAAATACCGCTTCCGCTTCCACTCGAAATCACCGCTTCCGCTTCCACTCGAAATCACCGCTTCCACTTCCACTCGAAATCACCGCTTCCACTTCCACTCGAAATCACCACTTCCGCTTCCACCCGAAATCACCGCTTCCACTTCCACTCGAAATCACCGCTTCCACTTCCACTCGAAATCACCACTTCCGCTTCCACCCGAAATCACCGCTTCCGCTTCCACTCGAAATCACCGCTTCCACTTCCACCCGAAATCACCGCTTCCACTTCCACTCGAAATCACCGCTTCCACTTCCACTCGGAATCACCGCTTCCACCTCCACTCGAAATCACCGCTTCCACTTCCACTCGAAATCACCGCTTCCGCTTCCACTTGAAATCACCGCTTCCACTTCCACTCGAAATCACCGCTTCCACTTCCACTCGAAATCACCGCTTCCACTTCCACTCGAAATCACCGCTTCCACTTCCACTCGAAATCACCGCTTCCACTTCCACTCGAAATCACCGCTTCCACTTCCACTCGAAATCACCGCTTCCGCTTCCACCCGAAATCACCGCTTCCACTTCCACTCGAAATCACCGCTTCCACTTCCACTCGAAATCACCGCTTCCACTTCCACTCGAAATCACCGCTTCCACTTCCACTCGAAATCACCGCTTCCACTTCCACTCGAAATCACCGCTTCTCTTCCACTCGAAATCACCGCTTCCACTTCCACTCAAAATCACCGCTTCCACTTCCACTCGAAATCACCGCTTCCACTTCCACTCGAAATCATCGCTTCCGCTTCCACTCGAAATCACCGCTTCCACTTCCACTCGAAATCACCGCTTCCACTTCCACTCGAAATCACCGCTTCCGCTTCCGCTTCCACTCGGAATCACCGCTTCCGCTTCCACTCGAAATCACCGCTTCCACTTCCACTCGAAATCACCGCTTCCGCTCGAAATCACCGCTTCCACTCGAAATCACCGCTTCCGCTTCCGCTTCCACTCGGAATCACCGCTTCCACTTCCACCCGAAATCACCGCTTCCGCTCGAAATCACCGCTTCCGCTCGAAATCACCGCTTCCACTTCCACTCGAAATCACCGCTTCCACTTCCACTCGAAATCACCACTTCCACTTCCACTCGAAATCACCGCTTCCACTTCCACTCGGAATCACCGCTTCCACCTCCACTCGAAATCACCGCTTCCACTTCCACTCGAAATCACCGCTTCCGCTTCCACTCGAAATCACCGCTTCCACTTCCACTCGGAATCACCGCTTCCGCTTCCACTCGAAATCACCGCTTCCACTTCCACTCGAAATCACCGCTTCCACTTCCACTCGAAATCACCGCTTCCACTTCCACTCGAAATCACCACTTCCACTTCCACTCGAAATCACCACTTCCACTTCCACTTGAAATCACCGCTTCCACTTCCACCCGAAATCACCGCTTCCACTTCCACCCGAAATCACCGCTTCCACCCGAAATCACCACTTCCACTTCCACTCGAAATCACCGCTTCTCTTCCATTCGAAATCACCGCTTCCACTTCCACTCGAAATCACCGCTTCCACTTCCACTCGAAATCACCGCTTCCACTTCCACTCGAAATCACCGCTTCCATTTCCACCTGAAATCACCGCTTCCACTTCCACTCGAAATCACCGCTTCCACTTCCACCTGAAATCACCGCTTCCGCTTCCACTTCCATTCGAAATCACCGCTTCCACTTCCACTCGAAATCACCGCTTCGGCTTCCACTCGAAATCACCGCTTCCACTTCCACTCGAAATCACCGCTTCCACTTCCACTCGAAATCGCCGCTTCCACTTCCACTCGAAATCACCACTTCCGCTTCCACCCGAAATCACCGCTTCCGCTTCCACTCGAAATCACCACTTCCACTTCCATTCGAAATTACCGCTTCCACTTCCACTCGAAATCACCGCTTCCACTTCCACTCGAAATCACCGCTTCCACTTCCACTCGGAATCACCACTTCCACCCGAAATCACCACTTCCACTCGAAATCACCGCTTCCACTTCCACTCGAAATCACCACTTCCACTTCCACTCGAAATCACCGCTTCCACTTCCACTTGAAATCACCGCTTCCACCCGAAATCACCGCTTCCACTTCCACTCGAAATCACCACTTCCACTTCCACTCGAAATCACCACTTCCACTTCCATTCGAAATCACCGCTTCCACTTCCACTCGAAATCACCACTTCCACTTCCACTCGAAATCACCGCTTCCACTTCCACTTGAAATCACCACTTCCACTCGAAATCACCACTTCCGCTTCCACTCGAAATCACCGCTTCCACTTCCACTCGAAATCACCACTTCCACTTCCACTCGAAATCACCGCTTCCACTTCCACTCGAAATCACCACTTCCACTTCCACTCGAAATCACCGCTTCCACTTCCACTCGAAATCACCGCTTCCGCATCCACCCGAAATCACCGCTTCCACTTCCACTCGAAATCACCACTTCCGCTTCCACTCGAAATCACCGCTTCCACTCGAAATCACCACTTCCGCTTCCACTCGAAATCACCGCTTCCGCTTACACTCGAAATCACCACTTCCGCTTCCACTCGAAATCACCGCTTCCACTTCCACTCGAAATCGCCGCTTCCACTTCCACTCGAAATCACCGCTTCCACTTCCACTTCCATTCGAAATTACCGCTTCTCTTCCACTCGAAATCACCGCTTCCGCTTCCACTTCCACTCGAAATCACCGCTTCCACTTCCACTCGAAATCACCGCTTCCACTTCCACTCGAAATCACCGCTTCCATTTCCACCTGAAATCACCGCTTCCGCTTACACTCGAAATCACCACTTCCGCTTCCACTCGAAATCACCGCTTCCACTTCCACTCGAAATCACCGCTTCCACTTCCACTCGAAATCATCACTTCCGCTTCCACTCAAAATCACCGCTTCTCTTCCACTCGAAATCACCGCTTCCGCTTCCACTTCCACTCGAAATCACCGCTTCCACTTCCACTCAAAATCACCGCTTCCACTTCCACTCGAAATCACCGCTTCCGCTTCCACCCGAAATCACCGCTTCCACTTCCACTCGAAATCACCGCTTCCGCTTCCACCCGAAATCACCGCTTCCGCTTCCACTCGAAATCACCGCTTCCACTTCCACCCGAAATCACCACTTCCACTTCCATTCGAAATTACCGCTTCCACTTCCACTCGAAATCACCGCTTCCGCTTCCACTCGAAATCACCGCTTCCACTTCCACTCGAAATCACCGCTTCCACTTCCACTCGAAATCGCCGCTTCCACTTCCACTCGAAATCACCACTTCCACTTCCATTCGAAATTACCGCTTCCACTTCCACTCGAAATCACCACTTCCACTCGAAATCACCGCTTCCACTTCCACGCGAAATCGCCGCTTCCACTTCCACTCAAAATCACCGCTTCCACTTCCACTCGAAATCACCGCTTCCGCTTCCACCCGAAATCACCGCTTCCGCTTCCACTCGAAATCACCACTTCCACTTCCATTCGAAATTACCGCTTCCACTTCCACTCGAAATCACCGCTTCCACTTCCACTCGAAATCACCGCTTCCACTTCCACTCGAAATCACCGCTTCCACTTCCACTCGGAATCACCGCTTCCACTTCCACCCGAAATCACCACTTCCACTCGAAATCACCGCTTCCACTTCCACTCGAAATCACCGCTTCCACTTCCACTCGAAATCACCACTTCCACTTCCACTCGAAATCACCGCTTCCACTTCCACTTGAAATCACCGCTTCCACCCGAAATCACCGCTTCCACTTCCACTCGAAATCACCACTTCCACTTCCACTCGAAATCACCACTTCCACTTCCATTCGAAATCACCGCTTCCACTTCCACTCGAAATCACCACTTCCACTTCCACTCGAAATCACCGCTTCCACTTCCACTTGAAATCACCACTTCCACTCGAAATCACCACTTCCGCTTCCACTCGAAATCACCGCTTCCACTTCCACTCGAAATCACCACTTCCACTTCCACTCGAAATCACCGCTTCCACTTCCACTCAAAATCACCACTTCCACTTCCACTCGAAATCACCGCTTCCACTTCCACTCGAAATCACCGCTTCCACTTCCACTCGAAATCACCGCTTCCACTTCCACTCGAAATCACCACTTCCACTTCCACTCGAAATCACCACTTCCGCTTCCACTCGAAATCACCGCTTCCACTCGAAATCACCACTTCCGCTTCCACTCGAAATCACCGCTTCCGCTTACACTCGAAATCACCACTTCCGCTTCCACTCGAAATCACCGCTTCCACTTCCACTCGAAATCGCCGCTTCCACTTCCACTCGAAATCACCGCTTCCACTTCCACTTCCATTCGAAATTACCGCTTCTCTTCCACTCGAAATCACCGCTTCCGCTTCCGCATCCACTCGAAATCACCGCTTCCACTTCCACTCGAAATCACCGCTTCCACTTCCACTCGAAATCACCGCTTCCATTTCCACCTGAAATCACCGCTTCCGCTTACACTCGAAATCACCACTTCCGCTTCCACTCGAAATCACCGCTTCCACTTCCACTCGAAATCACCGCTTCCACTTCCACTCGAAATCATCACTTCCGCTTCCACTCAAAATCACCGCTTCTCTTCCACTCGAAATCACCGCTTCCGCTTCCACTTCCACTCGAAATCACCGCTTCCACTTCCACTCGAAATCACCGCTTCCACTTCCACTCGAAATCACCACTTCCACTTCCACTCGAAATCACCACTTCCACTTCCACTTGAAATCACCACTTCCACTTCCACCCGAAATCACCGCTTCCACTTCCACCCGAAATCACCACTTCCACTTCCACTTGAAATCACCGCTTCCACTTCCACTCGAAATCACCGCTTCCACTTCCACTCGAAATCACCACTTCCGCTTCCACCCGAATTCACCGCTTCCGCTTCCACTCGAAATCACCACTTCCACTTCCATTCGAAATTACCGCTTCCACTTCCACTCGAAATCACCACTTCCACTCGAAATCACCGCTTCCACTTCCACTCGAAATCACCGCTTCCACTTCCACTCGAAATCACCGCTTCCACTTCCACTCGAAATCACCGCTTCCGCTTCCACTCGAAATCACCGCTTCCACTTCCACTCGAAATCACCGCTTCCACTTCCACCCGAAATCACCGCTTCCACTTCCACCCGAAATCACCGCTTCCATTCGAAATCACCGCTTCCACTTCCACTCGAAATTACCGCTTCTACTTCCACTCGAAATCACCGCTTCCACTTCCACTCGAAATCACCGCTTCCACTTCCACTCGAAATCACCACTTCCACTTCCACTCGAAATCACCACTTCTCTTCCACTCAAAATCACCGCTTCTCTTCCACCCGAAATCACCGCTTCCGCTTCCACTCGAAATCACCGCTTCCGCTTCCACTCGAAATCACCGCTTCCGCTTCCACTCGAAATCACCGCTTCCACTTCCACTCGAAATCACCGCTTCCGCTTCCACCCGAAATCACCGCTTCCATTCGAAATCACCGCTTCCACTTCCACTCGAAATCACCGCTTCCACTTCCACTCGAAATCACCGCTTCCACTTCCACTCGAAATCACCACTTCCACTTCCACTCGAAATCACCACTTCTCTTCCACTCAAAATCACCGCTTCTCTTCCACCCGAAATCACCGCTTCCTCTTCCACTCGAAATCACCGCTTCCGCTTCCACTCGAAATCACCGCTTCCACTTCCACTCGAAATCACCGCTTCCGCTTCCACCCGAAATCACCGCTTCCACCCGAAATCACCGCTTCCGCTTCCACTCGAAATCACCGCTTCCACTTCCACTCGAAATCACCGCTTTCACTTCCACCCGAAATCACCGCTTCCACCCGAAATCACCGCTTCCACTTCCACTCGAAATCACCGCTTCCACTTCCACTCGAAATCACCGCTTCCACTTCCACTCGAAATCACCACTTCCACTTCCACCCGAAATCACCGCTTCCACTTCCACTCGAAATCACCACTTCCACTTCCACTCGAAATCACCACTTCTCTTCCACTCAAAATCACCGCTTCTCTTCCACCCGAAATCACCACTTCCGCTTCCACTCGAAATCACCGCTTCCGCTTCCACTCGAAATCACCGCTTCCACTTCCACCCGAAATCACCGCTTGCACTTCCACTCGAAATCACGGCTTCCACTTCCACCCGAAATCACCGCTTCCGCTTCCACTCGAAATCACCGCTTCCACTTCCACTCGAAATCACCGCTTCCACTTCCACTCGAAATCACCGCTTCCACTTCCACCCGAAATCACCGCTTCCACTTCCATTCGAAATCGCCGCTTCCACTCGAAATCACCGCTTCCACCCGAAATCACCGCTTCTACTTCCACTCGAAATCACCGCTTCTCTTCCACTCAAAATCACCGCTTCTCTTCCACTCGAAATCACCGCTTCCACTTCCACTCGAAATCACCACTTCCGCTTCCACTTCCATTCGAAATCACCGCTTCCACCCGAAATCACCGCTTCCACTTCCACTCGAAATCACCGCTTCTCTTCCACTCAAAATCACCGCTTCTCTTCCACTCGAAATCACCGCTTCCACTTCCACTCGAAATCACCACTTCCGCTTCCACGCGAAATCACCGCTTCCACTTCCACTCGAAATCACCGCTTCCACTCGAAATCACCGCTTCCGCTTCCACTCGAAATCACCACTTCCGCTTCCGCGCGAAATCACCGCTTCCACTTCCACTCGAAATCACCGCTTCCACTTCCACTCGAAATCACCGCTTCCACTTCCACTCGAAATCACCGCTTCCACTTCCACGCGAAATCACCGCTTCCACTTCCACTCGAAATCACCGCTTCCGCTTCCACTCGAAATCACCGCTTCCACTTCCACTCGAAATCACCGCTTCCACTTCCACTCGAAATCACCGCTTCCACTTCCACTCGAAATCACCGCTTCCACTTCCACTCGAAATCACCGCTTCCACTTCCACTCGAAATCACCGCTTCCACTTCCACTCGAAATCACCGCTTCCGCTTCCACTTCCATTCGAAATTACCGCTTCCACTTCCACTCGAAATCACCACTTCCGCTTCCACTTTCATTCGAAATTACCGCTTCCACTTCCACTCGAAATCACCGCTTCCACTTCCACTCGAAATCACCGCTTCCGCTTCCACTTCCATTCGAAATTACCGCTTCCACTTCCACTCGAAATCACCGCTTCCATTTCCACCTGAAATCACCGCTTCCACTTCCACTCGAAATCACCGCTTCCACTTCCACTCGAAATCACCGCTTCCGCTTCCACTCGAAATCACCGCTTCCATTTCCACCTGAAATCACCGCTTCCACTTCCACTCGAAATCACCGCTTCCACTTCCACTCGAAATCACCGCTTCCACTTCCACTCGAAATCACCACTTCCGCTTCCACCCGAATTCACCGCTTCCGCTTCCACTTCCATTCGAAATTACCGCTTCCACTTCCACTCGAAATCACCACTTCCGCTTCCAGTTTCATTCGAAATTACCGCTTCCACTTCCACTCGAAATCACCGCTTCCACTTCCACTCGAAATCACCGCTTCCGCTTCCACTTCCATTCGAAATTACCGCTTCCACTTCCACTCGAAATCACCACTTCCGCTTCCACTTTCATTCGAAATTACCGCTTCCACTTCCACTCGAAATCACCGCTTCCGCTTCCACTTCCATTCGAAATTACCGCTTCCACTTCCACTCAAACTCACCGCTTCTCTTCCATTCGAAATCACCGCTTCTCTTCCACCCGAAATCACCGCTTCTCAGCACGGTCGACAAACGGAATCGTCAGTTAAACAGATCAAGATGATTTCTCTGAACTGTTTTCCTATGTTCTCTCCTTTTGTGATTCCTGTCTGAGCAAGTCTAATTGCAATTTATGTTGTTCTTTATGTAAATGATCTCTGAACTTTTTCCTTTTAAACCAGGGGTGGGCAACCTCCGGCCGCAGGCCAGTTCAGGTCCCTGTCACTTTTTTCTCCGGCCCACAGGTTGCTTATCAATTGACATTGCGTATGATCCGACAGACTTGTGTTTTAAATTCCACGGAATTCTGGTTCTCTTCTTATCAGACACATAGACACGGACAATTGTTGGCTATTCGTTGCGAGTTAACCTGAGGTGCCTGAGATACCGGTTGGTTATCACACAGTTGAGCTGCAGCTAAGGTTAGGCAGATAAATCCCCGAGAACACACTCCTATGAAGATAATGAGACATCAAATGCACACCATTCATGAAGATAATGCGACCTCGAATTCACCCCTTCCATGAACACAATGCGACCTCGAATACACCCCTTCCATGAAGACAATGCGACCTCGAATACACCCCTTTCATGAAGATAATGCGACCTCGAATACACCTTTCATGAAGATAATGCGACCTCGAATACACCTTTCATGAAGATAATGCGACCTCGAATACACCCCTTCCATGAAGATAATGCGACCTCGAATGCACACCTTCCATGAAGATAATGCGACCTCGAATACACCCCTTCCATGAAGATAATGCGACCTCGAATACACCCTTTCCATGAAGATAATGTGACCTCGAATACACCCCTTCCATGAAGATAATGCGACCTCGAATACACCCCTTCCATGAAGATAATGCGACCTCGAATGCACACCTTTCATGAAGATAATGCGACCTCGAATACACCCCTTCCATGAAGATAATGCGACCTCGAATACACCCCTTCCATGAAGATAATGCGACCTCGAATGCATTTCATCGACCTCGAATACACCCCTTCCATGAAGATAATGCGACCTCGAATACACCCCTTCCATGAAGATAATGCGACCTCGAATACACCCCTTCCATGAAGATAATGCGACCTCGAATGCACCCCTTCCATGAAGACAATGAGACCTCGAATGCACCCCTTCCATGAAGACAATGCGACCTCGAATACACCACTTCCATGAAGATAATGCGACCTCGAATAAACCTCTCCCGTGAAGATAGCCAACCGTCGTATGCCCATCCCGTGAAGCTAATCGGATCGGTCCTTTAATTAGGCTCTTGCTGTAACCCGTCACCGAATAAACCACACTGACATCGTAAAAATCAATTACATAACCCCACAGTGATATCGATAGAATGCAGTATTTTGTACGTTAGTACTTGCAAACATTCCGCAAGTTACACCCCTGAAGAATTTCATCAGAAAATTACGCAATTTTGAAGTAAATGTCTTTCTTGATGATTCAAGTGTAGTATTGCTTTTGATTATGAAATACATCGTCTTAACTGAAATGATTAGAATACTTGGTTAGACAAGCTGCGATTGAACATGATCTCATGTGTGTTCGATGTATTTCTTGTGGATTCCACTCGCCGCATCATTTTTATCATTGAAGTCTCGTGGTTGGAAAAATGATGCGTAGATGATTCACTGATTTCTTATCCGTTATGTGGTTATCTGCATGCAGAATTATTCAACGCAAATCAGGATGTTCGGAATTTGGTGTCTGCTTGGATCACGTCATTAAAGTGTTCATGCAGCCGTGACGGATACTGCTATCAATTACTTCTTGATATGCTAATCCATAATGTTCGCATGTACTGCACGATATGTAGCCTAGTATTCCGAAGACGCTGTTTGGAAGTACTGTAATGATACTGATGAACGGAGACATTTTGGTAGGAAGAAAGCAGCAATACAATAGAATTTCTTGGAATTATTAAATCTTCCACAACCATGGTGCAAAAACCAAAGTAGCAAGTTAGGCATGAATGATTGTGACATCATCGCTATATAGACGTATTTAGAATGAACGTTACAAAAGCATTGGGTACTTAATGAATACGGCATTTGAATGAATTGATTTAGTTTATAAATAAATAAAGACACTAAATTCATTTTGATAAAACCAAAAACTGAATCCATTGGACTGATTATAATATACAAAAGCTGATATCGTATACTTCTGCCATGGATTTCTAAATAACTATGATAAGAGATCTAGACGTCCTTGCTTCTACAGTGATCAATCTACAAACAAAATTGAGAGCATGTAAGCCTATGATCTATTACATTTAACCATAGAAATTAACAGTACCATAGAAAGTCTACTATTATCTACTTCTATGCATTTAACAGATATGAGCTAATAGCAATTGAGTAAATGACATAGATATTAGAAGAAGCAAAATAGAATTTATTTAATGTAATGTTGGGTTTTATCGACTGGCTATGGTACCGATATAAACCGAACAGAAGATGAGGGAATATCTATGTACCGTAACTAATCAATAAAACAAAATGGAATTGGACCTTGAAGACAAGCGCGCGCTCTGTATAATATAATTGTTTTATCATCCGGCATCGAGTGATCAAATTCATATTCATCATATTTGAAGTCGAAAGATATTGCTATTTCTTTATATAAATTGGTTTTCAGATCAGATGACAGCTAGACTGCCAAATTCCCGTATTATATGTAGTATTAGACCATGATAATATCGCTTACCTTCCTTGCCTTCCTTGATGGTTTAACGTCACTACTTCCTCTTGCTGGGGCTTGGACGGTGCTGACACAGTCAGCCTTTAAGGCTGGTTTATACTTCCTCCGTTTCTTGTACGGAGACGTGTCCGGGAATAATTTCACAAAATACGGACACATCTCCGAGAAATATTATGCGAAAACGGAGACGTCTACGTATTTTTTTATCAGCAGACATGAAACGGAGGGTCAAAAATCACGATACGGAGACATTAGTTTGGTTGAATGTCTCCGTATTTCAGTCGACAGAAGTTTGACTGTGAGCCAATGAAATTGAAGATGAAGCGATGTCATCACGTGACATCTAGCTGGTTGTGTTCTGTTCAGGGAATCGAGCCTCCGTACATATGCAACTGACAAAATGGACTATATACATGCATCCGCATATTTCTTAGTCTCCGTATCCTACAAGAAATTACGCAGACTTGTGCAGCTTCCGTAAAACGGAGATGTCTGCGTTTTCAGGAGCTGTCTCCGCTCTCAATACGGAGGAAGTATAAACCAGCCTTTAATCTGGAGCGCTGTTATCTTTTAGTCCGGATGCCCTTCCTGACGACTTTCAATGACACTTTCGGGGCTCGACCTCTGGACCAGAAGATCGCTAGGCCAAGCACTTAACCACTGTGCCACTGAGACCATTCCGGATCTCATTCAATACTTTCTGATGTCTGCGGTGTAGACTATTCTAGCGATTTCCGGGATTTAGTTAAATACGGATGTCTACATGATATTAACCATCAAGAAGCAACCCATTTCTGTGATTACGTGGGCAGTCAATCTCATTAAGTCAGAGAACAAAAGTAGACTCGAAATCTGAGCCCTTTGTATGCACATCCAAAGTGTGTCCATGGGGCGCGACCCTTTCCTTTTTCATGTTTGTAATCGCCTTGCGCATTTTCTGTGTCATTAAGCTTATTAACAAGCAGTCAACCAATCCGTGATCCAAACACGAGATGCAGGCCTAGGAATGAGACCCTAGGAAAGACATTAACTTGGTTAACCTCAACTATCAAGCTTCTGTCGTTAAAAGCCTTACATACTCTGATGTTAGCTAAACATTATTGTATTTCCCAGGAAATATAACTCAGTATGAATGCTTCGAATTTTCAATGTTCACTGAATCATTACTGTGTACAGTGAAAAATCAATTTCATGTTTACAATCTCGACACGATCATTACCAGTCAATGCTCCAGATTCTATTATTAGAGTGCAGAGAGTCAACTTATGGTCTAATATCGGTGACTCTGATACGTAGAAACGCCCAAGCCATCCTCCCATTGGCCGCTTTGAGTGGTGAAGATTCTTGGATCCGAAGGTTTGATCATCGGACAACTGATTATTAAATTTTTTTATACTTTGACAGAACTCAAATTTTGAAACCCGTGAACCACTAACTCTTACTCAATAAAGACGAAGTAAATGGATGTATATATTTACAATTGTAATATGCAGTTTGCCTGTAATGTCGTGTTAGGGTGACGTGAGATCATTCAGGCACGGTAACACAACAATTCACACAAAAATGATGCCTTCCAGCACATTCAATTATCTATAAATTTGATTCGAAATATTTAGTAAATCAGTTAATGTAAATTTGGCTCCATTAACTCTCTTGAATAGAACCCTCTCTCGAAAAGAGTCCGACTTCACATAGACTCCGCCCCGAATAGAAGTTGAGTACATGCGTTGTAAGTTTATCATGTATTTTTTTGTAGTCTTTAGGAAAACATCTTTTCAAACGTTTTAGTCAACGGCTTTTATGTCACGTCTAGTGATTCTGTCGTGTATGGCTGAAGTGAAGCAGATACAAGCAGCCAGGATTCCCCCCAAGCCTACCTATCTAACGGCTAACCAGCATATTGACAATCGTGCGTCAACAGTCAAGTCACATGATTATCACATCAGGTTTCATGCACTTGACTTGTTATAAATAGTATCTATGTCAATGAATTGAACAGTTCACTTCATTGCAGGTTATTGTTTTGAATAATCTCGCTGCTTTGCCATTCAACAGATCGATAGAGTCAGAATCTAAGTAGCGCATGTGCAGACCTGTGCGCCGATACATCAGAGTCCGGTGGCGGCGCACAGGTCTGCACGTGTTAGACTTGGAGATAAGGGCTTGGATTTTCCACAAAGCCGCATCTATTCTGCACGGGATGTGGAAGTTTCAGAAAAATGCAAGAACCGATGGGAATCATTGCGTCAAAGAGCTGATCATAAAAAAAACGGTCCACCCAAATTTGAGTGAAATTCAATCGTTTATGTTCTCACTTTTTCATCAAAAGTGTTAGTGTTTGGTATCTTCAGACTTCTTTTTCAAACTTCTTCAATATTTTTTCTCATCTCCGCAAAAGTACACAAGCAATGAAGGTCAACAAATGGCAGCTGCTATGAGAGAGAGCAGAGACATGTCTTCGCTAATTGTCTTGTTTTGAACCTTCGTTCACCTTACATGGTGTTTGTTTACTTTTGCAGAAACGATAATGATAATTTATTTGCCGAAAGACATAACATTTAAAATACATGCACGACATCACGAGAAATCAACGCAAATAGAAGCCCGAAGATGGGCAGAACAAATGACAAAGGGTTGGTAGGTTAAATCTGCCAGTAAGG
This sequence comes from Prostheceraeus crozeri, assembly GCA_907163375.1. Classification (NCBI taxonomy): domain Eukaryota; kingdom Metazoa; phylum Platyhelminthes; order Polycladida; family Euryleptidae; genus Prostheceraeus; species Prostheceraeus crozeri. Next base: position 67,957 of record CAJQUW010004335.1, on the reverse strand, counting down.
TCAGGAAGAATTTGGTCACTAAATGTCATTCCGCTGAAAGTACGATCTTATAGAACGCTTAAATTCAGTTACTGTTCGTACATTAACTTCAATGAGAAAAAATATTGAAGAAGTTTGAAAAAGAACTATCGAACTTTTATGGAAATAACTTGCATATTCGTACTCTTCACATCGCAAGGATTCTGAAGATACCAATCACCAACATTTTTGATGAAAACGTCAGAACATAACATTTTCAACCAGAAAGGTCATGATTTCATGATAACTTCACGATATCACTCATTTTTTATTAGTTCACCGATTTTGATGATCAGTATGTGAAAAGAGAGCTCAGAAAATGTTCTTTCTCCCCGTACTGGATTCATTATCACACTCACATGTATCCCTACTGAAAAATTGCGATTCCTAAATTGAGTGATTTTCTTATCTTGAGCACTGCTCAGCAAATACAATAACGAATACAAGTCCATCATAGCTCATTTTAAAGCTGAGAATGCAGGCTCTCGAATGATGTATGGCACGTTGATGTGCGACAAGATTGGAAGGCATGAGAACCGATTGAATTTCACTAAAATTTAGGTGGCCCGTTTTTATAATCAGCTCTGTAGAATGAGTTGTATTTTGTGGTACAGCGTTGGGTACTTCTATTCTCTTTCAAGTTTTCAAAAATCATCAAATTTCGCCAAAGTTAGTCAGTTTGGGTTTGGAATAGACTTGATCTGTCACTGAGTGACACTACAACACCACTGATAAGTCTTACTTGACCCCTGGGATGAAGGATTGGTCCCTTGGATACTCAGTTAGAATGCAAGGTATAGCTGAGATCATGAACTTCGTGTGATTGCTGTCTACAGACATATGACGAGCAGTTGTCTAATTCTGAGGATGTAAATGTTCTACAAGTCAGATAAGAGGAGTTTTACACACTCAACGCTATGCGATGTTAGTGAGAAGAGGTAGGAGCAAGAGAAGATCGTTGACGATACAACACTTCCGGGTGTCAACAACAGAAATGTGGTGGGGGTGGGGGAAAAACTAGAAGTACCCAGCGTTGCTGTTATCATCACGCAGATTGAAGATCATTAGGAGCCATTCTACAATCAGTCACGTGATCAATCTCGGGATCAGACAAGTCACGTGATCAATCTCGGGATCTGAAAAAGTCACGTGATCAATCTCGGGATCAGACAAGTCACGTGATCAATCTCGGGATCTGAAAAAGTCACGTGATCAATCTCGGGATCTGAAAAAGTCACGTGATCAATCTTGGAATCAGAAAAAGTCACGTGATCAATCTTGGAATCAGAAAAAGTCGGAATTTTGAACACCCTACTGTCAGAGATGTAAACGGTGACCTGCTGAGCGTGTGACCCTGAATTTACTTGCAATTCAATATTAAATGGTCATTTTAGCTTACAAATACGTTTATGTTAAGAATAAATGAAGAGTGAAGTGACCTCTGAAATGAATGTAATTGCTCATGAAAGTATGACCGTGCATCTCATACTTGTAGCATTTGGAGGTCACACAATTTTTCAAATCTTCATGCAATTTTGTGAAAATGCTCACAGCTCCGGTATGGTAGCAGAAAATAGATACGAGCTTCCGTAAAATTCAAAGGCGATTGAGATCACTTCTACCGGTTCCGGACTCATAGAGATTCTGGCTTAATGATGTTATAGGTGAATTAAATACAATGTCTTTCGGATTCAGAACAACAACGAAAATGGAGCGCATCATACAGAGTTTCAAAAAAAATAAGGATTTTCTTACTCGAAATAATGAATGAAATTATCCATGATCGAGTATTATTCGACCTTTCTATCTAATTATGTCACTCTTATGTGAGCCGTCAAAAACAGAAAATAACAGACAATAGGTTTTATTCATGAGCAGGAAAATCACAAAGATACGCAATGATCGCATACTAATAGCAACACTTGTCATGCGTTAGTTTACGAATAACTACAGCCGTGGTCAAAAGTTTACGATCAGTTATAAAAAGAACTATTTTGCCCAATGCAAATACTCTTCTGGATTTACAGAAATTTGCGAAAGAGCCATATTTAATTATAGACTAGATGCAAAGTTCAATGTTAAAAAGTCAGTCTCTATTTAGCTGTCTAAGTCACTCTGCAAGAATTGCTTTGATTTGTCTCGCTATCGACCTGTACAGCTGTATGGTGAACTCTTCTACCCAGACCTAGATTGCTTCACACAACGACTCGTTAGCAGTGGCGGGAGCAGTTAATCGATTCCGCACGATTAATCGTGAGACAGAATCAATCGCGCGATTCTTGAAAGACTAAGAATCGCGCGATTTTTTCTGCAATAAGACTTCTCAATGAAATTTGATTGATGAGGCAAAAACAAGGTTTCTTTTCACTCTTTCAACGTTTGAGATAATTGCAATGCGCGGATGCTCGTGCATGAGATCATTTATAGGTAGACTGAGTTGCCGTGTGACGCAATTTTTCAGTCCTATGGAACAGTAAATCTCCATATGAGTTCCCCACACACCGTAGGAATGAATTATTTTATTTGTCTCCGGGAGCATAATGTAGATATCCTATCACTTTATTTTACCTGTAAAGCAGATTATTGCCGCGCGGGAGATAATATTCACTCCAATGCACTGGAAGGAGCGTAATCTATGAACATCATTGGCGAGTTTTGACCGGCTTAGTGTGTATTAGATCTGACAATAGATATTTACATTATTTAATCTGTATAAATTTCTATTCAAATGCTCTTGATTATCATAGACATGTCAATCACAATCTGTCCTTGATTATCATAACACGTAGCCAAATAAAATTCTCTATACAACTCGTGCATGAGATTGCTTCATCATAGCATTCGAACCCTCGCCCTACGGGCTCGGGCATTTAAGATATCTAACTCGTGAAATGCAATGGTGAAGCAATCATGCATTAGTTGCGTAAATAGCTATTATACAATAGCATTCAACACATTCGTATACGGCAGGTACACGATTTATGCGAATCATACAGGCTGTCAAGCACTATGATGCTGCTGTATATCTCCATATTGAGATTGAAACTCCGTATTAAAAACATTGATAACAATGCGCATTGATGCCTGATTTGTATTCAACATGCACAATATGAACCGGTAACAATTACACTCTCATCGACACCAAGGGTTCCCAAACTTTTAGTTAACGCGTACCACTAAATTCAGTAACTTTTCCAAAAGAAATGAGATTGGAAAATATTTTTACTCTCGAAGTTGGGCTCTGTATTGTGACATTTTTATGCATACATGATACTTTAAAATGATACACAACTTTCAGGCGTATTTTTCCTTCATAATCGATCTGTTTTGCTGTCTAAATGAAGGATGACAATTATTCGATGGAAAAATATTCGTCAAATAATACAAGATTAAGAATCTTAAGCTTATTTGTTTGAATATTCTTCCTCGAACAGACCCCTAGTATCGCAGCACTTAGAACAGGAAATTCAGCTATTCAATAGTAAAATTCGGAGCTGTCATCCAGTTACCACGACTGCTAATGCGGCTCCGAAGCCCTGGAAATAATTGTTTTCGTGGAGACATTGAAATCTCATTCTTTCATTCCAGGGAAATGGATGCACAAGCGTTGCTTCGACAACTGGGAGCAGAATGTGTTGAATTATTTGCGGAATTGTGGAAGGGCGCGAAGTTGGTCGGAGAAGCAGAGGATTCAGAATGTCTGGACGAAGAAAGGGTACGATCTCGCCTTCCGTGTGTGTGCTTGTATCTGCGGACGTGGCCATGTACGGAAGGATTTGTCTTACATCGTCCCGGAGATTGATGGCAATCGCAATCGTCGCAAGGGCCGCAAGAAAGAGCTTCGTGGGGCCACCGGGAAGAATGGAGTTACAACTGGACGTCGCTATCGGCACATCAGCGGTTCCAGTTGTTCATCCACGTTCAGCTCGAGTCCCCTGGATGACCAAGACTTCCCACCATTGAGCGAGGAGAACAATAATCCGGGGAATAGCGTTGCCCGAGGCAACATCTTTAGTAAAAGGACGTCTTTTGACAGTTTCACTCGTCTTCAGCGCCGTAAACAGAATTCCTATTTCATCCATATGGAAGACACCAGCTGCAACGGTAACGAAGACATCAAATCCTTTCTTCTCACTCAGCTCACCGCCCACAAAGCAACGGAGGTGCCTTGCCTAGTCTGCGCTACCTCTCTTCCTGTCTACGATCATTTCCCTCTCATTGATGGCACCTTCTTCCTTAGTCCCATCCTGCACTCGGCAGATCGTGGATTTGCTGTCCGAGCGTCTTTGGCTAGCCCGCCAGGAGTCCAGGATGCCACTCTGCAGCGTTATCTCCACGCCGTCTGCATGTTCTGTCTCGATAAAGCGCCGGTCCTCTGTCGCTCTTGCAATTCTAGATGGAACGGAGAACAGTTGATCATTGGCAGCATGTACAACTTCGATATCTTTGCCGCGGCACCTTGCTGTTACACGCGCCTCACCTGCAGTCAATGCCGTCGAGTTGCACTGGACACCGACTCAGGATCACTACCATTCTTCAGTCAATACAGTCGACGGGCCGTTTGTCCGCACTGTAGGGCGGAGGACTTCCATTTTGTGAAAAAGTTTGCTGACTGTTTCATTACTGAACCCGCCGCATCTAATTAATCAGGGCTCTAGTGTATTACAGGGCCATTGTCAGGCCCCGTGGGAGTTCGTTTTATCTTCTAATTGGTTAGAACTTACAAGCGAATCTTAGGAACAGACTTGTCAAGTTGATGTGAAAATTGATAGCGTCGAGTATCATTCAAACGTTGTACATAAACAGTCCATATTTAGCTGAATGTCATGTTATCTTTTTTACTTTGTATATTTTGTCCACTGCTTCGACAATTTTAAGCAGTAAAGTTAATGATCTTACTCCTATCTACAATGCTTGTTCTCTTTATCCACATGAAAGTGGATCTTGAAAAAGGTGGCAGGTCTGATTACTGTTAGATAGACGTTAATATGATCAATGATTATGTAAGTGTAATACCACCCGAGACCTAATTCAGTCTCGCAGTAATCGAGAACACGTGTTGTCTTCACAACAAGTTGTTTAATAATGGCGGCCACTTTCAAATGCTTTCCACGTGACATCATTTAATATTGCATTCTAACAGTACTACTATTATTGACTACAAAAGTAACATCAATAAATCAAGAACAATCTGCTACCGAAGGCTACAATTACCTTGCGTAGAAGTTTATAGCTCAGTTGATTAAGGTACACTTCGATGTGGAAATGCGGAAGATCTTAGGTTCCAATCCGACCGCCTCTAACATGAAAAGAGTTGCGAATATGAAGTTCTCAATCCCCTGTTGGTAGGGCTTCGTGACTTGAAAAGATAAAACTTTGCCTTGCTAACACTTGGCTACAAGATTGCGACTTGTCTAACCTTGTCGAAATTTTATTTGACTTCCAATCAGGGCTGGCAATGGGGAATACAGCGAGTAATTTTAGGATTCAGTTTGTCTGGTTTGAATTACTTTTGATGAAAATAGGATTATGGAAAATTATTATAAAAAATAGGCGGTGTCTTCAATACGTTTGGGTGTTATGAAACAGGCTAATATTATAGGCTGCTTAATCAGGCATTGATGAAAGATAATTTATAAAATTTCTCTTGAAGATGCTGTAAGCCTACCTGAATCTTATCTTAGCCCATCCGTTTCATAATTGAATCAAGGAGGCTAAATGAAGATTTCAGAACATTAGGCACAGGCACCGAAAAAAAGTTAAAGCTTGCTTCAGAAAACGTTAATAGATTCACGCATTAGATTCCAATTATCAGACTTACACTCTAAAATTGGAAATGCACAAACTGTGAAAAGTATCCTATATCAAAAACAATTGTCTTCTATTTCAGTAGCGAATAGGATGTCCTTTGTTATTGAGAACTTCTCTTAGACGCCTGGGCATTCTGTTGACCAAGGGCGCGTCGTTCTGGACAGGTCTCATGAATCCAGACACGTTTGACTTCCTCTTTGAACGCAGTAATCGATCGAGGTGCACTTAGCTCTGTCAATACAGACTTAACTGCATACCAGGGTTGTGGATCCGATGCGTTATGTCATCGGCTCCGGCTCCACGACACTGATGTGAAAGGCTCCGGCTCGGCTCCGGCTTCAAATTCAGGTTCTATCTATGCTGGTTATCCTGGATCCGTTGAACGGGTTTTTTGGATAACGGTGTGGCCTTTAGAGGCTTGCTAATCATCAAATTAGTTTTCATTAACAAGCAACGACTTAGCCTAAGTTAATAATAAAAATGATAATAGCCTAATATAATGACAAATAACATATACTTGTCATATATTTTTGCATGAATTATCTCTGAAAGATAAAGTTATAGCCAGGATTGGTTAAATTAGATAAAGATCTCCCGCACTGGCTAAATATAAATTGGCCTAGCCTGCAACCAGTCTACTACGAGGCTACATTAAATAAGACCACATGAGTGATGATGATATACCTAATTGGCCGTCGGGGCCGAATAGTAGTATAAGCTTTTTTACAAAGCTTGAATATGAAACTGGATAGCGTATGCCTCTAAATAGCTTATAGGGCCTGTATCTACTCGAACATGAAAGGGTATACCTATCGGCTATATAGCCAAATATACCGTATCAATAAAGATATCAATTGCTTTATTGAATATTAAAGTGTATATAGGCTAGCTTAGGTTGTTATTGTTATTTGTTATTGCCTTTATTCAATAGTCTGTTGGTCCATGAATAATATGATCGGTGGGTAGCCCACGACTCATCTTCTGTAGAAATTGTAATTTAGATAGCCTCATTGCAGTGTAGGCTAGAAATGTACAATTGAAAATTATACTTAAAAAATTAAAAATATCTAATTTAGGACAAGTTTTGTAATTCTATGCAGCATACTTAATAAGTTAAGGCCTATAACTTACATTATATTAATTTCGTATTTTTCATTATGGCGTAAAGTTGCACTAAATAATTCATCAATGATTCATGTATATTATTATATTCAGTTTATATATAACACATTACCACTATTCCTCTGATGATGGTTAGGCTGATGAAACTGAACTCGGAGTATCACACAGTATGTTGCAGGGTGCTATGCATAATAAAAATTTGACTGCGAGCACCGAGCAGAAATCCCATCTACTTTGCCAGCTTTCGAATGCGCGTGCGGTTTAATGTCATAGACAATACAAAAGGGAGGTCAAAAGGCGCCTTTATTGAGAGCGTCTCAGTCTTTTTTTATTGTTTACATATAAGTCAGCATGATATCAGCATAAGGTGTTGACAGACGGAAAAAATAATAATGAAAATTCTTGAAATCCACAGGTCTATGACATTTGGGGAAATATTATTACGCGATACGGCTCTTGTGCAGTCCTATCCCCCCCATTTTTTCTCTGGTCAAAAGATGCAACACCATTGGATGTCCGTTTCAGCATCACCGGTTTGAGTGAAGCATTCCGTGCTGTTGTAAAAATCTACGTGGGTAATTGCGATGTCATGGTCGCAAACTTCGTCAGCAAGTCAACATTGTAATTTGCCTATGGGTTTTTCGCATTGAAATATACCCTTTGAATTTTGAAGTCAAAGGAAATTCATTGTGAATGAGATAGATACCTTTAGAATAATAAGGCGCTACTAGAAGTGGCTGGGGATCGCTTATTGCTATAGCCATGTGAGGACTTGTAATCAGGTCATTCGTGTGAGTGTGAAGAGTTATCCCTCCAATCAAAATTGATCAAATTGAATAATCGATTGTTTTGAAAAATGTAGGTGGGGGGACTGCACAAGAGCCTACAATACAATCTAAGGAAATTGGCATTGTCACAGATGCCAGTAGCTTCTGCCAGTAGCCATACCGATAGATGATAGCCTACATAGTAACCGTATTAGATTTAAGACATTGCGCAAGAAATGTAGCTATATTATCTTTTGCTGACTGAACTGGAAATGTGTACATAAATGACTGGCGACTTGTCTCTAGGAATCTACAATCATCTAGTTAGCATGCATATAACAAGTTTCCAAATTAATGGATTTTGGAGAATACGTTGTCAATATGGAAATTAGTCTTACGAAACATATGCAATAAAAAAATATTACACATGTGTGTAAATATATAATAAATATAATACAAAAGAAGGCGGCAACTGCAACGAAAGATATCGTGGAGGACAGATCATTGGTATACTTAAAAGACATATCTTTAGATTTCAAATGATTTAATTTTTTTATGATGCCAATTAATGACTTTCAAAATTCTAGATTTATATCAAAGCTCAAACTAACGGAGCCGGAGCCGGAGCCTTTGTGATAAATCGGCTCCGGCTCCGGCCAAAACCATCGGCTCCTTAAGGCTCCGGCTCCGACCAAAACCATCGGCTCCTTAAGGCTCCGGCTCCGGCTCCACAGCCCTGCTGCATACCACAGATTTTCGATGGGATTAAGGTCTGGGCCTAGCCAGCTTTTTCAGGACCTCAATCCCATGCTGACGAATCCTTCGAAATTCTTGATCCATGATAGGTACATTTGTCTTGTTGGAACACAGTGCATTTTGGTGAGTAAGATTCATGAAAGCCGAGAGTTTTCAGTTAAAATTTTAATGCTCTGTTACATTAATTGACATTTTCTGGTGAGCACGACGTGACAGTATTTGATTATTTTGTTAGGCCTGGGTATGGATGTCAAGAAGAAGAGAAGTGTGATTCGTAGCAATTTCACAAGCCTGGTCAGCCGAATTAGTGAAGAAATAGACAATGAAAGTTCAGACAGATTGACAATACAATAATACACAACCTTGTGATATACTTGCGAATCTGCCACGATCGTAAGATCCCATTTCTTGTGCCTGTCGTGTACAAGATCATCAGCAAAACTTCAAAATATTTTTATCGAAAGATGTCGTGTGTATCTTGCATCATGACTTGAGCAGGACAGTCAATCGACAACTTCAAGCGGTGCTATTCAGACACGTTCCTCCTTGTGTGTGCATAGATGCGACGGTACTTATGGGTTATCTGCCCCTGGTTTTGAAATTTGTCTAAAATCCGCAAATCTGAATCAACCGGCACAAAATTTCAGATTCACGTATTTGAGTATATTTTCTACCCACATGCAAAAATTTGTGCAAATCGGTATTGCACCTTTTGAATTAGAGGCGACAACGTGAAGTGTACTGATGTCAGCAGTTATGATCTGACTTCGCCTGACCTCATCCTCTGAGCAGATAGCACTAGGTCAACAGAGTCATGTCGCGACAACTCTTCAAGTTATAATGACTCAGACCACATCCTTTCCATTAATATACTTGAATTAAGAAAGGTGTGGCAGGGTGATGGTCGTGGGAGGATTTCAAATAGCAGTGGATGAGACGGAGAGGGAGAGGGAGCAATGCACACACGAGTAACAATAACGCGTCGAACCACAGAATTAGATTCATCTGCGCGCGCTTCGGTTTCCTAGAAAGGAAGAATTGTATGTAACCTTAATATTGAAATGGAACATCCACAGAATTAGAAAACTTGCTCCTTCTCGAATGGATAATTCGTGTATCGCTTGCTATTGAAAATGGCAAACAATAAGCTGTCAGCAGAGGACACCAGAGCCAGTGAGAGATGCGTGCGTGCTGTGATATCACTTCGCACACACCAAAACACACATCGATGCGTGGCTTCGATGCAATGTATGCACTATACAGTGAGCAATGCCGAGGAGAGGATCATCAAGTGAACTAATTTTCGTACGCCTGCTACTTTCTTTAATAATGATCGGAAGGGCCAACGTTATGGAGAAAACTTGTGGGCAATGATCTGGTATCTTCGAATCTGAAGGAATTTTGGCAATCGAAGCACTTTGATGGAACTCACATTAATCCGCAAGCGACGCACGACTTTGTTCCTATCTCTGTTTAAGGTATTAGGAATTCCTTTCTGCCCACTTAATAGATTCCTCAATGTGCCGTCCATTTCGTATTAATCACACTTCCAGCAAACCGAAGCAGATAAACAAAATATCTAATTCTGTGCGTCGAACAGTCGAAGTCAGATCAAGCTGCTGACATCGCTACACTTCAAGTTGTCGTCTCTAATTCAAAATGTTCTTGTCGCATTTGCACAAATTTTTGCTTGTTGGTAGAAAATATACTCAAATACGTGTATCTAAAATTTTGTGCCTTTTGATTCAGATTTGCGGATTTTAGACAAATTTCAAAACCTGGGGGGAGATAACCCATAAGTACCGATGCGACTTCGGTTATTCATATCAAACAACATTCATCTAGCAATGAGCTCATGCCATAACTAATTCAGACTAGAACATAGGCCCATAGTAAATATATTAGGTAGAGTGGTAACTCCGCATTTATTAAATCCCCAATGTGTATGCACTTTCGATTTCATTAAATGAACTCAAGGGAGATGCAGGTCGGAATTGTTTCCAAATGTGAGATATTACACATTTATACAGTTTTGAAGAAATTACAACGGAATTGAGTGATCAGTGATCATGATAGCATAAAGCAGAAGGAAATGATATTATTTTACAGATTGTCCGTGTCATTACAGCCTTGGATAGGTAAGCAATGTTTTTTAAATTGGCAACTCGATGACCTGCTATTGCTTTCATGCTGAACCTCAAGAGAATCTTCCTAAACATGATCAATTCATAGGCAACCTAGCTGCCGCTGTAGAGAAAACACTGATCAAAGACGGTGATCTCAATTAACTGAAAATGATGTAAATGGGTCCACATCATCATTCAGATTCAAGAAGTGGAACAATAATTTAGTGAATCATAAATTCATGACGATGAAAATTGAATTAAAAATATGAAATTTCAGCCACGACAGCACAATAAAATCTCGACTTTTTCTTGAAGACTTCCATTATAATGCCATTCATTAGATTTTCTTGATCATCAGCATAATTTCCGTTCAGTTACGATGATTGTTAGCGTGTATACACATTGGAGATTTTCAATGACGCAAGTCGGACAATTTAACGCAGAAAACCATTTTTACCAACTGAATTCGTCACTTCAGATACGTGACGTGACGCAAGTCGGTCTTTATGACGCAAATGGCATATTAGACGCAGTTCGTATATTTGACTCAAAATCATGAAATAAATTCTGAAAACTTCCTGACGCGTCCGAACAATTTGACGCATTTGGTATATTTGACTCAAAAACGATCGATATGCAATGCGGTATATTAATATCTAAATATACGGTTAGAAGTCCTCTCAACAATTTTATGTATCGAATAAAGCGCTTATCTCAAAAGAACAAATTAACATGGAATCAAATAATCCTATATCAAATGATGCCCAAGATTTACAATCTTAGTTCAGACAGCGGATGGTAAATTTTGCACAACAGAAATAAGGCGATCATGCTTTCTTCCAATTCAATGTTATCCACTGTTAGAATTATTTGTCAAGATAATTTGCTTTATTAGGTTTCAATGATCATCACACTATAAATGAGCTAATCGCAGGAGCAATTTTCTGTCATCTGGAACACATCGTAATCGAAATATAATTTACAGAATGTTCGAATCGATTAATTAGAAAATTGCCATCTCATGGCAAGTAATGAGATCGAAAAGTTGACACTCCGTTTATCAGGAGGGCAACGACATGACTTGAATAGTAGACCTTGTCTACATTCTTTGGTTTATTCACGGGATCGTCAAGTAGGCAAGTCATTCCTTGAAAATACATGAAACTGAAGGAAGGACTAATGGAATTGAAGCTGAGAAATTGTTTAGGTCTAATTTTTGGAATGTGAATTTAGCAAGGAAGTGGAGGGGAGCACAGTATGGAAGTTTACAATATCCGAAAGCAATGGACCTATTGTCAGCAAGATCTTTGTAAAGGGATAAAACAGCAGTGCATTTATAAGCCTCACACCAAGTGAGCAAAAATTAGAGGAAAAACTTGACAACAATAATAAATATGAATAGGACAAAGAACAAGAATAGAAGGATATCAGCAGATGTTACTTCCCTTTCAGGTTTTAGACTTTTTTTTATGGTTTTCAATGATTTTTGTTATTTTCTTGATATTGTTATTTATTAATTGAAGCCAAAATAGGCTACCAAAATTCACTCTAAGCATTCGATAGGGCTCTGAGGTTCTTAAAGATATTTTTATATGCTGGGATTAGAAAATGAGAAAATCTAAAAAAACAAGAAATCGCAGTGGGCAGCAATGGCATCCCGGTGAAAAAAACTGTCGGGATCTGTGTTTACCGACAGATCCCGACAGTTTTTTTTCACCGGGATGAATACACATGTAGACATACGATAATTAGACTTCCTAAATATCTGTCACATGCATGTGCAGATATCATCATTACGAGAAAACATTACTGTCTACTTTCGTCTCCATTGTACCATAACTCACAATGATGATGCTGAAGCACTGCATGTCGCCTTCTTTAAATCGCACCCCTCCGAGCAAACGGATACCCAATCAGCATCTTATAGTTTCTCCGGATATCAACGGATCTTCACAGTTGAGCGAACACACACCATTGTTTCTACGTCAGGAGCCGTTTGGATACCCAGTCTATCTCCGCGGATAACAAATTTTTATCCCAAGGAGATCCGTATCTTTTAAGCGGATATATGCTTGATATCCAACCGATATCTGTTTCGTTGTTTTTTGACGGATATCCGTGCTATCGGCTGTGCATTCTGGTTATCCGCCTAACATCCCTTAGTTAACAATGGATATGTAACAATCGCGACTTCGATGTCAGTTTTCCATCCCTACGCTGTCATCCAGTATTTGATTTCGATATTCGTTGGTTATATATGCGATGCGTGAAGCTATCCGCAAATGATGAACAATCCAAAAACCAACTAATCCTCAGATCGGACAGATAATAGTAATCTATACAATGCGGGGATCCACTGGCTTCCGGCAGTTTTTGACTGAAAGCCGAATAACGATTCTCATCTTACCTACTTACACGTACACACAACTAAAACATTCATGCAATTCATGCAATAACAGAAATTTTACAGACAAAAATAACAGATGCCGACAAGCCTCAAGCAGCGAAATTTTTAATCCAGAGCAACGCATCCATGAGGATTCAAAACTACCTACTTTGAGGTATACATGAAAAATTAGTGAAAATACCTGTATTTTTCAACATTAGTAGGCTTGCCAAATCTGAATGTGAATAGCCTCACAGACTGATTTGCATGCATAGAAAATGATCTGAAGAAACTGCGTATAAAAAATTTTCGTCCTATTGCATTCAAATGTGTTTTTCTTTGATCGTGTCTGACAACCCCCCAGCGCACGAACGCTCGTTGAGCGCTCGTCGAAAGTTTCGGAAACGAACCTTGAAATGTCTATCACTTAGGCTCGTGCCCGAACTTTCCATGAGCGCTCAACGAGTGTTCGTGTACGAACGTTCATAATAGTCTTTTTAGAAGCTTTCTTCATTTACAAAGATTTTGAATTGATTCGTTTAAAAGGTCAATCGGCTGCTAAGTTACTGTCAAACTAACTAATAGTCTTTAATTAGCTACCAGTTTCTTCAATATATTTGATATTCTGAGCTTGACTATGTATCTAATTATGATAAAGCACATAGGCCAAACGTTCGACGAGCGCTCGCGTACGAATGCTCAAAATAGTCAGAATCTCATTCTGCGTCTTTGTACTAAATTGATGCATTCTATAGCAAGTCAGGTAGCAAATTACTATAAGATCAGTATGATTAACCACTCCACCCATTGAATCTATTAGTACAAAAACATTTTTCAAAAAAAGTTATAAACAGAACTCTGCCTATATTTGCAGCTCTACATGCATAATTGATATTCAGTACAAAATTGTTCTCCTCCTGGTAATGGCTTTTTAGTTTTTACGACAAAGTGTAAGAGAAAACATATTCAAAATAAAGTTTACTAGATAAAATCCTCAAAATTATAAAAAGCAATTTAACTCAATGCCATAAAAAATCATACAGCATAGAAATATTGAAAAGTATTTGAACATATCAGAATACCACTTCAGACAAAAAATTATAAGTGCGCTTAACAAGAAACTTTGCTAGCTGCACAATGGTGAAATTATTATAGAAAAGCAGTTGATGCTCAATTATGACAATGTTGATCAATTTTGCAAGAAATGTGCATGTAGGCCTACATGGTATCTAATTGTTCATCACTGAAAATAAATGTGAGGCAAAACAATACTTTTGACATCTCGAGGCCTATCATACCGACTATTTTCAAGAGACGACGATTAAGTGGCACTGGACAGCATGCAATAAAAACATCAGATAATAGAAGGAGAGCCAAAAAAACAAAGCAGAGTTACCGTCATGCGCTCGAAGTTGGTCGAAAGATGTTGATGAATATCCCCCAGACGTACTAACACAAAACTGAGTGGCCGTCATTCTATTGAAATGTTCTTAATTTAATGACATGCTATCCAGTATACGGACATCCAAATTCAGACAACTCTATCCAGTTTTACATCTTCTCCTAATGTATCACTTAAAAAGGATAGGCAAAAGCCCTCAAGATGTCAAAATTTGTTGTTTTGTCTGCAGTTCTCCGCGAAAATTTTAATGGTCATTCGTCATTTCAATTGATCATCACTGGACAAGCAATATACGGTACATCAAGTAGCAAGCTCATGAACAATATCAGGAAGAATAAAAAGGATAGTGTACTGTCTTCGATTACAAATCATTAGTTTTCTTTAGAATCAGAATCATCTGAAGTTGACACATTTTAATCACAAGAATCAGAATCATCTGAAGTTGACACATTTTTATCACTATCTGTCTCGGCATCTGCGTTACAAAGTAAGTCAATGTCGGGATGATCTATTATCGAATCATCAACAAGGCCAAGTTCTGGATGCCTTGATCGGAATGTCTTGGACTCTGCTCGATTTTTGCAGGACTTTATCACGTTGGAGAGTGAAGAAATTATCTCCTCTTGAGATACTCGGGTGACGTGCGCGCTCGTTGTCAATATGGCACGGTACATACATGTATTTGGAATGTGGTCCAATAAATTGTATTTCTTACAATGTGTCCTCCCCTGACCAGAACAATATTGCCACAAATATAATGGAGCTACTGTAAATAAGCACTTTCGAATCAAACTGTTTACATTTGCCTTCATGATCCGGCTGGGAGCAAGTTCACACATGCAGTTGACCAACGCTCTTCTGCGACGAATAACTGTCTTCGAAGACCCAGAAAATTCACGATCCTTTGCAATCATCTGGAATTAAATCAAATCTGTTTATCGGATCTGTTCATTTATAAGTGAAACAGCATAATGAATAATAATGTATTGAATAGGCCTTGGTTGTTCATTTATTTGTTTTCTTTTGTTGGGAAACCAAGTAAACAAGATGGTAGTAGTTTCAGTTTCAATACATGTAGGCACCCTACTTTATTAATTTCGGCCTCCTCTTATGCCATCATCAGAAATACGATGATGGCCCAAGGGGAGGCCGAAATTAATAGAGTATTAAAACTGAAACTATTACCATCTTGTTAACTTGGTTCCCCAACAAAAAAATTATATAACAATGTAGCACCAAGTTCAACCAAATGTCACCGAAATTACTCAAGCATATTGCTATATTGGTAAAATCTAGTTCAATATTCAAGATTGTAATCTCTAGACAACATTATCCCATATTTTCTATTCGTATGTATATCTACAGTTAAACACTGCAGATAAATAAGATAAATTTGTCATAGAAAAAGCAGTCAACCGACGAGGATATCGTATTTCACTAGGTACTTACATGCATATGATAGAAATCCCAGGAGAAAAAATAATTTTATATGTCGTCATAATAATTTTTTTATACTTACGTCGTCAATGCTGGTTAAGACTGGTAAACCCAATGCTGTCATGCACTGCTGGTAATTAGCCTTTCCTCCAATTTCCTTATTGCTGCTTGCCATACGCTTAATAAATTCGGTGTCAGGATCCTCCTCGACTTCACCAGTTTGTTGTCGGAAGAGGCAGTCGATCTTTGATTCTAAGATATCCTGTCGGGCAGCCAAACGCTCAAACTGATTGAATATTTCATCCGTTTTTGCCTGAAATGATAAATTCATTCGTAACAAAACATCGCTGTCATTAAAATCAGCTACAGAAGATGAATGAAATTAGCCGAAGGCACAAATCACACTTTTAGACGCAGAATCTTTATCGCATTTTTTTAGATCAATTGAACGCACAATTGGCAAGCCAACTTATTCTGATTTAATTTGTACATTAAGATATACTTACTTGTTCAATCCAACTATTTGACGCACATTGAATCTGTAGTTAAATGACACAATTTGATGAACAGCTGACAGATACAAATGCTTTCCGAAGTCTACTTACACTTATTGATTAGCCACTTTTACACCTACAAATGCTTGAGTCACCACCAATGACCTAGAAAACCTGCTCTATACTTATTGAATTGTTAGTTAATCCATTTTGCAACGCAAAGGCGATTCTTTGATTCTATTTTTGCTTCTCATTATTTACATATTATAACGATTGGAAATTTCCTAATTTTTTCAAACATTATCATCAAGCAAATAATTAACACACAAAAGAATACGTTTCTACAACCGGAAGGTATATGGATATAACACCTTCTATATTATATGTAGGTGTCTGCTTGCACCTTATATATATGCATAATATATCTTCACGGCAGTTACCATCAAATAAATAGTTATTTCACACAAAAACGTACGTATATGTGTGCATAGATGCGTGCACATGCATGGATATATGCGAAATGGCCTTGAAATACTCCATTGCTTTCCTATATTTCTATTGTCTGTGCTAGGCCCTTTGATGATTTATATGTATTTATAGAATTTGAATCAGTTATTTCGTATAGCATCTTCTGTACTATATACTTTTCTCTCTGTTTAGTATCTCGTGAACAGGCCGGTTGGCAAAGCTTTTGAGTTTATTTGATAGCATAATTCTAGCAGCAAGGGTTGCTGTTTTTCTATTTTCTAGTGATTGATTTAAATACATGTAGTACCACAAATTATATGAAAACTTACTTTAATTTGATTCAGCAATGTTATCACATCATTTTTGCCATCGTCGGGCTCATTTCGGCAGTGCTCATATGTGAAAACACGTGTGGTCTCAAATGAGTTAGCAAACGATAATTCCTTCGTGTCACCAGTTGGCAATATGTTAGGAATAGGAGGAGATTCGTTGTTGTCCATTGTTACATTGCTACAATCTTTTTGTACTATAAAAGGAGCGGCAGTCGATATCGTGTCGATGTCTGTAAATAAAACATAGTTATATTGATCAAGGATGCGTAATGTGAGTTTGGTGCGATTTATATAAATGTAAGCCTAAGCCGTTGTAGATGTCGTCGTATATATTCGTTGCTATATTGTCGCACATATAATTAGGCCTATAATCGTTGAGGCTGTTTCAGTAGCTGTCTCACTCAAGTAAGGGCCAAGAGCAAATGACTCTCAGTGAATCTTGGTATGGTTTTTACAAATGAAGAGATTTACCAGACTCAGAAAGCTTGTGTAGTGCAACCCAGATGACAGGAGGAGGAGTAGCACCTTACCCCAGGTCTGGGTCCGTTGCCACCGGAACAAATCCCGCTGGTAGTCCTGGTTTCCACTCCTGTCATTGAAGTGCGGGTGCCAAGCAACTAGGCGGCGTAGACGGATGATGGCTGGCGTCGATGAGAGAAAGAAGAGTTAGAAATCGGTAACCTGGCAGTCAGCTTTTAGAGATAGATAAAAAAAGTCCGCAGACAAACCTTCAAAATTGTCTTAAATTCGAGGTTGAAGGTAAGCAAATGTACTTCTTCCTCGTACAAAACAAAACACTAGCAAAACTTCATGAATGTGCAGAAATAAGAGAGGCCCCCGTTCCAGCAGCCCTTCAATGGGCAGGGTATGCGATTAAATCTCCGTCGAAAGAACAAAAGTTTAGTGGTGAGATTCGGCAGTTGGCATGTCGGTAGCTTCTGTGGAAGAGGAACTGAAAGTCAGCCAAATCTATGAAAACAGAATGTATTTTTACAGAACTTTTTTTTACAGTGTGTACACAGGAAGTACGGTAGAGAGGTTATGGAACTCAGTTTTATGGGCGCCAAAAGCCAAAGAAGCAAAGGACAATAAGGTACATCCGGCCACCCTCGCTCACACAAAACCGGATTGAAACTGGTTTAATAAGCAGAATTACACAATGATCAGATATTTTTAACTGACACAGCCTTAGAGAAAGAGATTTAGCGGTTAAACAATCTTATCCTGTCCATCTTCTTCAATTGTACAATGGTATTATTATATTTCTTTATTTTAGTTTGGTAGACTTTTTTAACACATCTAGAATTTCTGGTACTTTTTCGTTGAAATTTCTGAGTAGGGAACATAATGAAGAGAATTAACAGAATAAACCCGAAAAAATTATGGGAAACATCTATATGTAGTAAAGAAGCCATCTCGCAGAACAAGCGTGAATCAGAGAAAAAAATGAAGCGAACAATTAATAGATAGTAGTTTGCATGACACTGATAAATATGTTAACTTACTAAAGGAAGCTTTCTTTGTGATTGAAGTATCTTCACTGGAGGAGGACATTTGCTTCAAATATCCTCTAGGAGCTGCCTGCGCCTTTCCGAAATCATGGAAATCATCATATCTCAACCCGACATACGGTCTCCACAGCTCATAGTTAGGTTCGGAACAATTACTGATCAACATCGTTATTCGCGAATTTGTCTCATCTTCACATCCAGGTGCTGGCCACGAACAGACATTATTCTCTCCTCGACCGAACTTCTCCCCAAGATGTTCTTTGACCCAGCATGAAGGTACAACGAACATGGACTTATCAACTTTGAAATAGAAAACTGTCCATTTTCTCTAAAAGCAGCCAAGAAAATAAGAGATGATATATTTTTAGCTTCATATCTTTTCAATTCTAAATAAAGATAACTCCAAATTGTATAAAAAAAATTCGACGCGCGACCACAAAAGAAAAGGATGAATTATAATTTATAATAATCTCAGTATTTCACCGGTCTCGCCGATTCAGCGGTACACACATATACAAAACATTGCTAAGAACAAGTTATTCGCAACTTTTGTCATCAACATGACACATACAGCTATTTCATACGTGAACAGCTTGATCTTGATTTAAATAATGATTTCAAAACAATTTTTTGACAATTAATTATTGAACATGTGATTAAGAAAAGATATTCAGTCACTGAAAGAGTTAGTAATGTGAAAACGTAGAAGATAATGTTGAAATACATAAAAATAAGCATGTCATTGACAAGTAGTGTTGTGTGGGTACATAGGCATTGCCTAACTTAGAACAAATTCGACATGCAAATTTGGCATCAACTACACATATAGCCTACTAGAATGAATAAATATATTGATAGAAAATAAACTCTTCACACATGGAAAAAAGTGAAAATCTCTGCAGGTCACATTATCTTCAGACACAAAACTTACATTTTCATAATTCGTCACCTTCTTCTTCCGTTTCGACTTCCTCGGTGAACTTCGTTGTCTTTGTTCATCCTCTTCGTATTTGTTCTTATAGATCTGAAAAGTATTCCTGATTTGCATTGAATAACCACTATCAACATAACAAGTATTTTCTTCTACTCACATTTCTGAATAATAACTTCACCGAAATAAGATCTCAATATGAAACTGTTTAATCTCTTTACTGTCGGCCTATTGTGTAACAAGCATCTGATTTGGAAACTTCGAAATTGATAGCAAGATTTGAAAATGAGAAGAATCAGAAAAAAATCAGCTTAGTTAAATACTATTAAGCGAAACTGTATATCTTGCATCTTGACAATGTGCCAATCAAAGAGAGACTTCTTCATCATGCAGTGATGACAGAAACACAGATTTATCCTTAACCAAATCTGGAGAATCCATTCCTGGCATAACTTGTAGAGGTATTTGAATACCTCTCCTGAGCTTCGTGACTTCACTTTCATCAACGTAAATATATCGCCATAACTTTAAGTGGACAACATAACAACCTATGTCAAAAGAATCGATTGGATCTGTGAACATTTGCTCTAATTTGAGATATTCTATCATTTTTATCTTGCTTCCATCGTAAGATATTGACTGGAAACATCGATGAGTAACATCGTCGATATATACATTGTTAGGCGGTACAAAGTAAATCCGGCTATCGGATCTAACAATTTCCTTCAATTTTTCGACACTTTGGCGACGTTGTATTCCTTTGATCATGCTAACAAGAGCGTTATGTGAAGATGTCACATATTTCTTTAAAAATCTCATGTGATTTTCGAAAGGGTAAGCACTGACTGAGTCAAGGTTGCCATGCCATTTGACGATTTCATGAAAATGTAGATTGACATGCGCATTATACGTCATGAAGGCATCACCGTATATTTCATTGAACCCATTGACTACATCTTCTAACAATTTCCTCTGCTTGCGCTGGGAGACAGCAGCTGAACTTGGATCAGTCATCAGGCAGCATACAGCTGAATAGGTCATGAAGTTTTGATACTGTTCCTTCGAAGCCATCAAATCCTTGAAAAGTATTTTCTCCGTGTACAGCAGTATTTGTCTCAATTCACTGTACTTGTAGTAATTCAATTCGTCAGTGCTGCGTACCCTACGACCGAAAAAATTTGGTATACAAGTATTGACATACCTAATTCGATTGTCTAAAATGACTACTTTTGAAGGAGCCATCCGCACCAAATACTTTGAGTTACCACTCTTCTTAGGACCTCTTAATATCCAAAGTAATAACTTTTTCATGGTACCTCCACCCTGGTGCATAAAATCGGGAGGAAATGATTGTATCATATCTATGGGGAGTGACTCAACAGAGCTAGTACCATCGATATTACGATGAAGTTTTTGAGATCGATCCCGGAAGTTATCATCAGTTCTTGGAATACATCCATTGGTACCTATAAAAACAGTTCGTCTGCCGTCATGAGTGCCTGCCTTCATGCACATGTCACATCCATACGTGGCACTGAACTGCTTAACATTCTTTATCATAGCGCGTGCTGGTGCGTCCGCTACGCATGCTTTCATGCGTATTCCGAATACTTTTCCTTCAATTTGAATTCCAGATAACATTAGTGATTTCATTTCTGAAAGAAATTCTTCCGTGAAGTCTAAATTGGTTGGTTTTCCTTTACCAAGTGTGATGGCAACTTCAAAGACGATACGTGGGAGAATGTTTGAAATGTAACATAAAATTGGCCAGCTTGTCAATCGCTTACTGTTATAAATCTGCAGTTCGTCTAAATTCCACACTATATCTAATGAGTCTAAACAATCTGTATCCTTTTTTGGAAATCTTGATAAGTAAAATTTCAATTGCTTTTCTAGTCCAAAGTAGTAGTAAGAATGACCAGAGATTTCTCTAATATCCTTTTTCGCTGAATGTCTGGGTGTGTGCAATAAATCTGTGGAGATGACGTCTTTGTGATTATTCAATATTTCAAGTAAAGCATCTGTCTGGGTTGTCAGTAGGTTGCTACTTTGCACGAAACGCGCAAGGTCCTCCCAAAGTGACTCATTTCGGAATCCTCCTCTTTACTCAGTTGGACTTCAGCAGAATCAATCATATCAATGAGAAACCCTTCATCGCTGTCTAAGTTTGATTTCCTATCGTCGTATAATGGAGCAAATTCATCTCCCTCTTCTTCTGAAGAGGAATGCTCGCATTTCAGGAACTGATCACTATCCACTTGAAGTCTTTGATTTCTATACCTTTTCCTATTTTTCCTCTTCCATGTCTTATTATACAATTTACGTTTCTGCTTCCTCTCTTGTAATGAAGGGGGCAATTTGACTAACTCTGTCAGATCTTCCAAAGAACTGTCACTATCGGCTATCAGTGGCGTGCGGTCAATAGATGCGGTGCATGCGGCGAATGCCTCACTTATTTTCTGAAAATTAACCATTTTCATCCTTCCCAAGATTGAGGACAGTTTGGCTCAGAATATCACATAAAATCCAATAGAAAGTCATTTCATTGAGGGAGATGACATCTAAAGAGCTTTAACAACGGTGAGGCATCGCCGCATTCACTGGTGCTATCTTTTACCATAGACCAACTCGCAGTCTGTGCACGCTGTCTTCTCGCACAGCTCCTATACAAAAGCCTGTGAAATTATATAGTGGATACATTCGGCGAAATTGTCGCATCCATAGAAATAAATTATTTTGTTTATCTGCGGTTAACCGCGCCGCAAGAAGAATTCATTTCTATGGTCGCATCGCTCACTTTAGGGAAAATGATACAGATAGACCAGATCTCATCAGACTGACTTGTGTGCATGTGTATGCATTGCATGAGCCAGTCCGATGTGTTATATATTGGTCATCCATCACCAGAAAAGAACAAAGCGTTGTCTGATGTACGATGTAGAACTGTCTTGGACATTTTATGCTATCAATTTGTTTACCGATCTGGCAGAATATTTGCCGAAAAAATGTTGTTGAAGCTGGGCGAACCGATGCCCAAAATGAAGTTCAAATGAAGACCGAAGCGCTGAAAGACGAAAAGGCGTACATTCGTCGATAC
Organism: Prostheceraeus crozeri; assembly: GCA_907163375.1. Taxonomy (NCBI): domain Eukaryota; kingdom Metazoa; phylum Platyhelminthes; order Polycladida; family Euryleptidae; genus Prostheceraeus; species Prostheceraeus crozeri. Next base: position 45,299 of record CAJQUW010004335.1, on the reverse strand, counting down.
GACGATTTTTCCATGGTGGTTTTGAAACCCAAGTCTAAATGTCCATTGAGAAAACTTCACTTGTAACCTTCGAATGATGTAGGAAGGCTTTTTCTATCATAATGTCATTTGATGACTTCGTTAAAAAGTCAAGGAGGACAGACTTCAATTTTAGATAATTTCGTGAATATTCGCGTTACGTGTTAGCGCCATTTTCAATATCGAATATGATACATGCCATAGCGTGCAAGGACAATGTCTAACTTTGAACGCATGGGCATTTAGAAAATATCAAATTCTGTTTCTGCACATCGCATGCCTATCGATAAGTAGCACCGCACGCAACTGTCCCGGCCATGTAGGTAAAAAAAGATTTACTCGTACAGTTGAAGAGATGTCAACAATTTCTTGGATCTGTTCTTGGCAAATTCTTTGGAACAAATTCTTGGCAGGCTGTTCGATGAAATTTCGTCCGTATTTTCGATAATTGAATGAGGCAAAGATACAAAGTAACAATACAAAGTTACACGGAAATACTTTTGTGCTAGAGGCCTACATTGGTGTACGATGGTTCATAAAAATGTGGTTATGAGATTGTTTGCACTTCACAGCATAGCATCACTTGAATCTCACAGATCAAATTATGGACACTTGCAGATTCTGATTTATACTTTTGTTCGCCAATACTACATTAATTGGTGACGTTGATACGGCAGGCTTTTACGCCATCAAGCGGTGTAAATGTTAATTCATGACCCTTACTCACATTTTGAAGACAATGACCATGAACTCTGTATCGTCCTCAATCAAGAATTGCAGCTTATGCATGCAGATTGCACAGGCCAACGCGTCTGTGCCATTCATCAAGATGTCGTTTTATCTCACTCTTCGACTTGGCCAAGTACAACTATCGGACCAGATAGAATTTGGAGAAGACCGGGAAAATCGAGATTAGTAAGTGCGACCCCGACCCCCCCCCCACAAACACACAGCCCACTCTGCCTGCACAGATCATGAGTGTGATTGTTGGAGGTCCACAGCTGCGCTTCAATTCATCGCTGCGATTTTGAAGCGGAGGACTGACTAAAACTGTGCATGGTAAGCAATCAAATAAAAATTAAGACTTAGGAGTGATTGCTGCTTATTATAAATTTGTGTATTATTGGTGATCATTTCTGAGTATGCATCGAAAGTCCCGCAGACACGGATAGCACTGCGCTACTGATAATCATCCAACATTCACTAATAATATGCAATATCCATACTTTATAAAGTCTGAATCTGCGGTGTTTACTACTGTGGTGTTGGCTACAGGAGTATGTGCATGATGCGCCTCTGAAAAATTCTAGAAAGAAAATAGCTTCCACAGATCGACACTGAAAGCTGTCCATTTAAAATTAGTTTAATGCAATGGATGCATTCACAGGTAGGCCGACAGATTTGTTTTTACTTGTGATTTCGGTCAATTTAAAACGTGTACCGTAATTTTCGGCCTATAAGGCGCATCCGTGCATAAGGCGCACGAGCCGATGTTTAGGCAATTTCATGTTTTGACAACAGATAAGGAACACTTCGCGGATAGGGCGCACACGTATGCCGGTACTTTCAGATATTATCTAGTAGGAAACAATGATTGTAGCTGATTAGAAATGGATTATGCCTAGTCATGTATTCGACCGCTCTACTGACTTTCTGTTGATTGTTTTTAGCTTTTTTGCCCCTCAAGAAGCGTGATACACGAAACGTCGGTCCTGTAAGCCTACATAGTTTTTATTACAATTTTATAGACAATAAATTCTTTAAGAAGATACCTCAAAGTACTTTTGGTTCATCATGAAGAATCGTCTGTTTGCGACAATCGTATTCATCAAATACAGTGTGAATTCCAAAAACAATAATTAGTATTGTAATATATATATATAGTAGTTATTTATAGTACTTTATTATAGTAGCTCTATATTTTATTATTACAGCATTATAGAACAAAGATAATAGTATTATTAGTTCTCCAACGTTATCAAAATTCTGCCATTAGTTCAGGCCTTCCGGCCAAAATACAAATTTTTCTAGGCTTTTAGGTTTTCAAAAATCTCTCGAAATCTGCACGAGCGAGATCAAACAAAAATGGGAGACATTAATTTGGAACGGCAAAAAATGGGAAGCGTCGTCAGCAAAGCTATAGCGAAGGATGTAAGCCTAATACAATCCATGAAGACTGGAAACAAATAGAATAAGATGAAAAGCAAGTAGGCCTATACATGTAGTATACCAAATACGTTCAACTAGAATACTGCAGGTACTACAGTACTGTCCCAAATCGGAATTCCCAGTTATCACACATGTAAATACAAATCTATTTGATGCACCACATTATCCCGAAGAAGGATTCTTCAGATGCCCTCACCGATATGCCCTCAAGCACAGTCTATTAATCAGGACTTTCGACTTTGATGCTCAGAGAAATTGATGAGCCAGTCGCTGCAATGTCGATTTTATCCTTCTAGATGAATTTTGATAACTATGAAGCAATGGGAAAATTCTCCTACCAAATTATACTTTGGTGTAAATAACGAATCCTTTTTAAGAGATGAAAGAAGAAATAGAGACGGGCTGATGATACCGCAGTACATGAAAAAGTACATGCATAGGCTATACCCTCATTCAGGCTAAAATTCAAACTGGAAGCCATATCCATTATTATAACAATGATATGAGACAAGTCATTGCTCAAAATGATGTATCTTTCAACACGACCGAATTTCAATTTCGACCGAAAGTCTGAGTGCTTTATTGTCTTAGAGTATGATAATAAAGCACTCTATTTAATTTAAAGTATATTTACCATTTGAAAGCAGTGCTATTTTTTTCTCTTAGAAAATATAACACCGGCGAGGAAAATAAAGTTCAGCTATCCTAGATCCACATTTGTCTCAAGTTAAATGATGGACATCTGTGATTTACACAACTCTAATTTCACAGTCCTAGATATATTTCAAGCATTGCACCATTTCTATTCAATATTATTCTCCTGGTGTCTGCTTTTGGATTTGTAATCAAATTATGAGCTACCTTGAGAGGTAGGCATATACACTAATTTGCGCTATGCTTTCTACAGCAAAATGCAGCTTCAAAATCTGTTTCACGGCAGGCCTATGTGAAATGGAGAAGATTCTTTTCAAGAACTCATACCTAAAATGCCGCCTCGTTCCTATGCCGCTAGTTAACTGCTTCTTGACAAGCATCCTTCCTTTCGGTCCATATTTCTCTACAACCAAGTTTGTGTACATAAGCATCAGGCTAATTGTATTACTTAACTCGATGAATTAATTTATAGATTATTTGCTGGTGCTAACGATGACTTTACTGTGTTTTGTAAGCTCACTGCTATATAGCCGTTTTTCATTTGAAGCAAAATATAAAATTATAGTAGAACTTTGTATGAAATTATTTTCTTGTCCATTCCTGCAAATGCGAATATACATGTACCTGTTTAACACTATGCACAAGGCTTATATCGTAGCAGTAGGATGTTGCCAATTTTATGTTGCATTTAAATTCCAATGAACAAACAGGCGAAACATGCCCATACACGCTTTCCAAAAGTTATATGTAATTGAAGCAACTGCAAAAACGTGAATTGTGGTAAACGCCATTATAGAAATGACACTATTTTATAGCATGCAGCTATTTTGCTTTAGGGGGCTGGAAATGGACTTTCAATCAACATATTGTTGAAATTTTGTTTCATAGGCATTAGAATGATGAGGTGGACCGGGGCAAGCTGTTAACAAAGTGACCTTGTAAAGAATGTCGAATAAAAGCACCTTAATTGACAGAGATGTCCCTTAGCTGTGTTAAAGTATAGGCCTTAATATTCAATTCATAGCACTATTTGTAAACTGCAGATAAAATCTATGTTTTTCGTAGTGAGTAGTTCGGCATTTTTTTTATTTTTTTGCTCACGTTATTACTGTATGCGTATCAATTCATCATCTCAAACTAAAGGGTTATTTTCACAGTTTTTCCTTGAGGTTCATGTGTGCTCTTAAGATTGCAGGTTTGTCAATTTTTCATGATTTCTATTGATTTTAGATGTAGAGAATTTTGCTATTGGAATGCTATTGTACAAAATTCGCAAGCGTGACGCGGCAAAATTCTTTCCCTGAGGAAGCGTTTTTTCAAGGAGTGGTGATTGGATTCGCGCACGAGTCGACACTGAGAATTAGGCCTAGCTTTAAATGTCACGCTTGTGATTACAAAACATTTAAGAAATCGTATAAGACTTGGCAGTTTTACTACCCGTTTGTTTATTTTCTGCACCCAGAAACTATACAAATATTTTCATATTTTGTAGACCATTGAATATTGATACTTTGCGAACTTCTGCCAAATTATGGTTACATTATTGTGTAAATGGTTATCATTTGATCAAGATGAATAATTCTAGGATTTGTATGGCAACTTGCCCTGAGCATGTTGACGCAGTTTTCATTTTCTGTTTTTTGAAGCCTTTGTGCAAAATTTCTGCATGTCGCTAAGTGACGACTAAAAATTGCTGAGAGTTATTTGCCAAATCTGTCTAGTGCTCTATCATCAGTGTCTAACATATATTGGAAAAAATTAATGTCTCGATTTAATATGATGCATTTATGCAAGACAGGCGGTCACCCTAATATATAGTCATGGAATTCGGCACCTTGAAATTTACCCACTTCAGTTAGATTATGGTAGCCTATTTATTGACTATCTTGAATAATAAATTCTAAGGGGACCTCGTCAACCAGCCCCTCTGATTCTACCAGGCCATATTTGCATGCAAGCCTAAGCTATATGAAGAGGTAGAGACATTTTATACCTTACTCTGTGATGGTTGATCGCGATTATGAATGCATGATTCTCCCTTCCAACTTATTATGCAATCGCGAGTCAAATATTCAATATGCGTCAAAACGTCTGACTTGAGTCAAATAGTTCAACCCGTCAGAATGCTGTCGTGAGTCAAAAAGTATGACTTGCGTCACTAAGAATGAAAATCTGGAGTCTCCGAAACCGAAACCGGCGGAAAGTATTGAATGCATGTATTGAATACATCTCAGCAAAACTCACCTGTACACCAACATCTATTTTGTTTTCTATTTACATTATTTTAAATGCAGTATCCACCAACACTAATCTATAGCTACTCTTATGTCCTCTATACAGTCTTTAACGTGTAAATTAAAGAAAATGAAAAGATAAATTTTCAGCTAATGAAAAACTTTTAATTCAAAACAATATGGCAGAAACTCAGACATACAAACAAACTAACGTCATCAGATATACAGATTCAGGCTCACTCTCAGCGTCCAAGTCTGCGATTATACTATCGTCACTGCAGCTCACATCTTCTTCGATGTCATAAGGTACTGTCGACTCACGCGCTGTTTTCAGTTGATTAAGAATTCCCAATTCTCTGACCGCCGCAATCTCCTCGTCCTGGGATCCGTTGAGTTCAGTCGTCAATCCACACACTCTGAACGACTTTTGAATAATCTCCTTTGAGATGCTTCTCCATGCGTCCACGACCCATTGACACACTAGCAGCTTGCTGGGAGCTCGTGCATTTCCAGTCTTAGTTCGATTTTCTTTTGATGATACCGTAACACAGAGCCAATCTTCGTATAACTTCACATATGCAGCTTTAAGCGGCTTATTCCATGATACGTCTGGTACCTGGAGTATGCCTGTACATCCGTCCGGAATCATGGCCATGTCCGTTCTCATGTTCCTGACTGCCGCCTGGACCGCTGGTGTCTTGTGACAGCGGAAGGAATCCCATGCCAGAAGTCGGCGGCCGAATGCTAAACTTCCCCAGCACTTGGTCAACCACTCCAATGTCAGTGCTTCGTTCATCCATCCATTATCACTTGTTCTAATCACCGCATTTTTGAAATCCTTCAATTCTGCAGGGACTTTCTTTCCTTTAATGACGATGAATGGGGTGACTTTCTTTCCATCTCCCATTGCTGCGAGAAGAACAGTAAATTTGGCTTTATGGTTACCGGTACTGAGCAGACTCACTGTCTTACTCCCAACCTGGTCGATCGTGTGGTCTTCAGTTGGGTCGATCCAGACCACCGTCTCGTCAGCAGCACCAATTGATGAATTAGAATATGCACACATTTCTTCTAAGACCCTCCACAAACAATAAGTAGCTGATAGTCTTATTGGAGATATCCTCAGGAGTTTTCTGTGCAATCGTTGTCCTTTTACGGAGGCTCAGATGGTTTCTAGCCATAAATTTTTCCAGCCATCCATTACTGGCCACAAACGTTCCGTCTTTTTCTGCATTATCTGTCTGTTCGAACAGAGCCTGTGCTTTCTTTTGTACCATCATTCGACTTACACGCAAACTTTGTTTTCGTTGATTTTGAATCCACTTGATCAATTTATTTTCCACATGTTGGCACTGAAGTGGTCTCCCGCCACCTGATAGTCGCTTTACTTTCTTCTTGTTGACTACCGATCTTAGTTGGTTCTCCTGCTTACACCACTCTCGTATTCTTTTCGGGCAGACTTGATGGACTCGAGCTGCAGTATGTTTCGATTTGAGTTTTGCAGTATCGATCGCACGAAGTTTATCTTCCACAGTAAAAGTTCTCAATTTCTTTGAATTCATAGCGGCCTTGTACGTGAGAGCGTAAACTGTTGTTAATGACTGCATGAAGACACGTACGCGCACTCAAGTGGAGGCGAATTCATCCCTGCCACAACGAAGGATAGTTAAACAGCTTGATAGATCTTCTGATGGAGCACATCGAATTGAGAAACTGCTCGAAATAGTGACTTTTTGATGTTGTATATGATATCTTATTTGATATTCTATATACCGGTACTGAACTTTGTCATGTTTTGGGGCACGTTGAATTGAGAAATTGTTACAAATACCGGTAGTTATCTTCTTGGACGATATATAGGCCTAATGCCATTTTATCGCTATTTAATGCTCTACACCGTCATGTTTTGGGGGCCCTAAATAGAGAGGGGGCGCTTATTAACTTCTTCAATTTGGATGGAGGCTCTTATTAGAGAGGGGCGCTTAATAGAGGTAGTGCTCCTAATAGAGGATATACGGTATCTTCATTACTTAAAGCTCTTGTTGTATTTTCAATATCTTGATGACGTGGGTGTCCATATGCAGTTTTTGTTTGAAATTGATCTCGAGGATTGTGATTTCTGTTGTTCTTCTGCATGATGTTAGGAAGTTGTAACGGCTCCGTGTTGGTTCTGGGTCTTTGAAAGATTTGTGATTTTGTTTAGTTAATGTTGAGGTTCTTATTTAATGCCCACTCCCTTACGTGCTGTATTTCGACTATTTCGAAATTCTCCTGCGATGCAATCAGATGTGTCAGCTGCACATTTAAAATCGACGTTGCCTTTTAATCTGCTTATCCTTCTTGGATGTTCATCACTAGCTTACGCCACGATTCATCTATACTTAATCATGGTGTCCTTCACCTGTATCATCGCATCGTTATTAATAGATAATTTCTCTTTTCTCAGAATATTCATTCACTCTGTGTAATTGTCATATATTATTTCTGTATTACCCAGCGTTTCTTGGAAACGCGGGATTCTCATGCATTGACGTTATTTTTTTACGAATGGGTATTCAGATAAAACCACAAAATCGGAATCCTCGAATTTGCCATTGTTTTGACCGATAATGATTCACTGTTTTTCATTAGCCTAATCATATCATAACTGTCATATGCAAAAGCTTTGTTTCTTTTACAGAATTTCAGACAATCTAGTAGACCATCATTTGTTAGATAGAACGTGGGCTTAGTGTTCATCGCACGCTCTTTTCTACGAATGGGTTGGAAATCTAGATGAAAGTACAAAAGACGATAAAGCAGCAATACGTAATACATCATCAGAACATGCTTGGCAAATGGCATCATCGGAAATGCTCTGTACAGCGTTAGATGAATTTTATCAACGATTTTAGGAATATTTAAATTGTTAGTTACTTAAATAATTTACAAAAACATTATAAGCAATTTATCTATAATATACGATTTTATAAAACATTTACTAGGTCTTGATAAGTTTATAAAAATTTTATCAAATATTTAACAAAAAGTTTGTAAATTATTGGCAAGTATTTGCTAAATATTTAATAAAACTAATAAGTTGAGACGACACGGGATGTTATTGGAGAGCCGATTGGCCAATGAGAGACAAAGCCGGGGGGGGGGGGGTCAGTGTTGTTCTGAAAAATGTTTCTAAGTTCGAAAATCAAGTTTTAAAAATTTTCATTTTTGGCTGGGAAAACAACCTAGAAAAATTTCGAGATGAGGAGGGGGTTCTCAAAATGTCTCAACACTAGAGGCAGTATAGGGGCAGAAAGGGTCAGAAAATAACTTAGAAAATGTTGGAGCATTAGAGTCAGTGGTTGAATAACATGACACATGTTATTTGAGCCGAGGGGGGGGGCTAGTGCTGACTTATAACGTGACATTTTTACTGTTGTACAAATAACAATAAGTGACACTACTGTTGTACTCTGTCTCGTTCTGACGTCCACATGCCACACTCCATGTCATTACCTCAGCTGCAACGTTGATATATTTCCCTGTCCAAACAATAGCCCTTCCCCCGTAAGGAGGAATTCATGTCCTAGGGATATGAAAAATAACATTTTCACTGCATTTGTTCATTTATACAGCCTAGTTGATCCATCAAGTGTTTGACAACTCTGGATGAAGAGGAGAAATATGAACTAATAATACAGAGAGGAGTCATTCGATCTAATAATACCCAGACGTCGAGTGGTGAATTGCGAACAATTATCCGGTTTCTGTTGCGGAAATGAAAATATTTATTTATTCAAATACAAAAGAAGAAAAGAGAACACTTGAAAAGTCCAGGATAAATTGAGCTGAGCGGAGGCCTCGATTCTTTTCAAAATAGCCTTGGCATTGCACCTTCCCAGCGCAGCAGATATCTTTCCACAAATAGAAGCAAATGACATCGTGGACAGTCACTCCGGTCTGTGTTGCGAGTTTGGTTCCTGCGCGTAACAAATTGCATGGCTCGTCACCCAACAGCTTGATATGCTGTCAAGCAAAAGGAGAGGCATAAAATGAATGCTCACTTCACAATTTAACGCATATTCTTCTTTACTAATATTCATCAAATAAGTAGAATAAGTTGACTGGCTAATTTCTCTCTAGAAATGAAATCACTTTATCAATATAATCTCATTAAGTTACTACAATGTTGAAGTGTAGATAGCGCAGCTTACACAGTTCACGTTCACAGCTTACGCAGGAGAGGTCGAAACCTGTCCTCGAGATATCTTTTGTCGATGAAGCTGTTCTCTTTCTAAATTTTCAATCAATTGTCAGAGAACAGAAAAAGTTTTGATTTTCGGAGAAATAGAAACGAAGTTCTTGCAATTATCATCGTCGGAAGATGTCGAGGCTCAGGCACCGCTGAGGAGGAAGAACGAACAGCTCCTCATCATTCTTCAGGACATCGCATCTCCCATTCCTCACTTCCACTTCCTCCCCGGCGGCAGTTGTGAAGAAGGACCTTTCTTCTACTCCTTCCGCCACCGCGAACACTTTCTCTCCATCTCCGGAGACGGCGGTCCATTGCTTAATCGTCAACGCCTCCGGCCGGAGTTTCGTCTTCTCCGCCAGAGCTCTGCGGAGATTTCCGACCGTCGGCGTCTCCGGCAGCTGCAGATCGTGGAATCCATATCCCACTGTCTCCGTCAAGTCATTCAGCCAGAACCGAACTGCAAAGAAGAGGAAATGAATGAATTTGACGCAAAGAAGTTGTTTTGGAAGGAAAATCGGTTGAAGGTTCCGTTCTGTTAATCAAATCATTTTTCTCACTGTTTGGAAAACATTTCATCGGAGAATTGACAACTGCATGATCGTCCTGCAAACGGATTTTCCAATCATTTCTTCTATTATTCATCTTTTCTATCTGCAATTCACTTATTAGAAGAAAATTCTTCAAAAACGGATTCTCCTCATTCAAATGATTGAAATCCAATGAAAATGACAATCAAAAGTTATCGAAATATAAAAAGATGGAATATCTGTGTTGTTCTCATTAGAATTTGCTTCTTGTAAAATGTCTGTGGGAAGCGCATGGGATGCAACTTTCACTTTGAAACTCAGCTGTTCTCTCAGGAGGTTAATGATCGGAGCAGTTGAACAACTTATTCATTTCTTAAAAGTGATTTGCAAAACCATATCCGTATGGAAACTACACTCTTTTTAACAATATAAATCTGCAAAAACAGCAGATTACGGTTAAGATTTTTAGTTTTGATATCAAACTGAAGATAAAGTTGAATAACTAAATCAAACACAGCTGTCAGATATTGCCGTCTTATTATTAGGACAATTGCACCTTTAGCATCATCTCCTATTCATCAGGTTTTCGGTGGATGTAACCATCTTTGATACAAGAACAATTGCGTCATCAATGGATAACTTCTTCCAACATCCACATTCGGTTGGCAGGCGACGCATTTTCCAACGATTTCTGCAGACCGGAGCATCAAAAAATCCTGCTCAGAAGGGGTGCAACTTTCACTTTTCAAAGGCAATGCACTTAACAAACCACTCTTCTGGGCAACGTCATTGGTTCTTAACTGATCCGGTGTCATTTATAGTTGTACTGACTACAATAAATCCTTTTGCGTTTACAACGATCGCTTATACTATCGTTCTACTGTCTCTATCAGTTCACATGTCAAATTGTCATTTTGATTGATAATGCTTGTTGTCAAAGGTCGGCAAAGTGACTTTGAATTCATATATTCGACTGTCTCTACGTCAGATAAGATCAGGATTCCGAGTCTACCAAGTTGAACAGGTGAAGACAGAAGTTCACTTTCACGCAACATTTGTGCATTTGTTAAAACCGGAATCTCCAGCTTATTATCAATCCACATGAAAATTCGATAGGGTCTTCAAAAAAAGGGTCCGAATTATTATTAATTTTTTTTTGTGGGCCACCCCCACTCCCCTTATTGCATTTGTGTGGGATGTGGTATAAGATAGTGATTGCCGGCAAACAAGTAACAAAACAGGCCCCCGGTTGTTTTTTTTTAGAAATATGGGGGTGGGCCACAAATTAATGCCTACCCTGACAAAGTTTTTTTTGGAAAATAAATTTTTTTCTCCCCCTCGTCCATCATTGCTGAAGTTTGAATCTCAAGCATACTTTTTTTGGAAGTGGCGAGACTCAGAAGGGGACTCTGGTGAGTCCGAGCCATTCGTTAACCGCAGTGTGTACCTTTCTCTCAATACATCCAGTTTGGGAAAATGTTTTCTGTATTTTGACACGATCCTTCTTTCATGAAAATTTGGTGTTTGGAATTTCGCCCTTCTTCTGATAGCAAAGTTTCAAAAACTGCCTTCTTCCCACACATTTAAACATGCTTGCAAGAATTAAGAGCTATGATGTTGACATAAAAACGGTTACTGCATACAAGAGAGATGGTTGCTATCACTGCTGTGATCCCTTCATATCGCTGCGAGTCATTAGTTCCTAGTCCGGTCGTTTCCCTGAACATGAGTCTTTCCTGCAGCACCACTAATTAGAGGATTAAAACATTTCCTCTCCACTAAACGAATGACATCGTAAACCAACTGATGGAGTTGTGGCTACGGCGTGGTCAGTCATGATGATTAAAGAAAAAGCCACGGATTTCTCTCCCAATTCTTACGACTTATATTTCAGTAAATAAAAGATATCGAGTCATCCGACGCGTTTCGCCTTATACACAGAGCAGTATCAAGGGTTAAACTTGTTCGCTTTACAAAGTGGGGGTTTTTATACATAAATCGCAGGTCAGTGAAATGCAAGCTCATCTGGTCATTCTCATGACTTCTGCATATTTTTGTATTTGTATTTTTTTATGTTCTCTGTAGGAAATTGAGAAATGGACGACAACGTTTGGACCTATGTAGCTCTGGTCACATATTCCTGCAAGTAAATCCATAAATAACATATTTACTTTTTGGCCAAGGTTTTTTTTTTTCCAATACTTTGGGGCCAATATTTTTACAAATACTACACGAACAAGTACTTGCAATCCGATTTTTTGAAATTTGAGAGTTTACAAGGACAAAGACGTCATGATATGACCAATGAGCTGCTTTCACTGACTGATTTATGTATAAAAACCCACTTCGTACAGCGACAATTGAACCCTTGATACTGTCTGTGTATAGGCGAAACGCGTCGTGTTGACTGGGCTCTTTTATTTACTGAAAATATAAGTCGTAAGCTTATTGGGAGAGAAGAAACTGCCTTTTTCTTAATCATCGTAAATACTTTTCAAAAATTCTTGCGAGATCTTGTTTTCATGAATACACCACATAGGAGATCTTTGTCTTGTATTTCAGCATCTACAACTGGGTTATCAAGAGACAGTTTTGGAGAATTCATGTCATTGAGCACATCTTCTTGATTAGTACAAGACAGTTTTGCGACAGGTACTCAGGTGAATTGATCGGCCATGTGAAGTATGGAAAAGTTTCGGCATACTTGACATGAATAATTCAATTCAATCACTTTTGTCTGTATAAACTGAGACGCAGAAGATTCTGACATGATGAAAGCTTCAAATGTTTGTTTAGAGCCAAGATGGTATCTTCACCCCATGATTTGATTGAAGCAGTTGGACAACTTCACATTTCATTGAACAGTTTTGCTGTCCTGTTATCCCGCATACATGATCATTTAATTTATTTGTTGATATCGTCCCTCCAGTTCACAAGAACGAACACTTTTATTGAGTCCACTAATTCGACATTTCGGTGTCGATCCTTTTCAAGAATGAGTTTGGAAGGAGCTGTGTCCTATTACGTGCTTCACTTTCCGTTTAAATTGTACCAAAAGTAAGGAAACTTCTTCAATCTTGACAGAAATGTTTATTAATTAGGTATTTCGGTAAGAACTTCGAACTTACCGGCCGACGAGGAGAAGGAGGAGGAGGAGGGAATTGCACCGGCCGCATTCATTTCTTCGGAGCATCAGTCAAAATAAAAACAATTCATTAATCCTTCGATCAAGAGAATAATAAAATTACATGAAGATGAGTGAATCCTTATTCATTGACTTTTCATGATAATGACGAAATCATGACAGAAGGCATTCCAGTAGGTCCTATAAACAGCCGAAAGTTTCCAATCTTGTCTCTTAAATGTTTTCCTCACGTGGAACTGTTGAAGATAAATTCTCACTGGACCGATTAGGTCAGCTCCCGGAGTGCACAGTCACTTAACAATGGCTTGCCAGTAGAACGCGAGCACAAATTTGCATCATGCATACAAAGTTCACATTTTGAGCCTCTGATAACGAGATTTGAATCACTGAGATGTTCGGATGAACATTTATCTGCATTTAGAGCTATCTAACTAAGGTTAGTTCGCAGAGAATGAATCAAGTCGCTAGTTCTGGTTGGTCACCTTGTAACAGGTCACAGATCCGTCTGAAACAGAGGTCCAGGGACCGGTCCAAAACTTTCGGAAATATAATGAGATCTAAAAAAACAAATTTCGTTTATATCAGGGTTCCTATCGGATCATGATCCAATAACACGCATCGGATCGGCTGATATTCACGTTTTAATCGGATTAGATCCAAATCATGAGCATTAACCAATATGAAAACTTTCAAGGTTTTCTTCGCCTGAACCAGTACCTTGTGATGCAGTGTTAACTATTAGACATGCAATGTAGACAGTTTCATGAATTCCTGTGTTATAATTCCTGTGTTCCTGTGACACCTTTTTCCATAAAACTACCATAACGTAGATTACCGTAAACGTAATTCTAGCTCGAAATGTTTCTTTTTAATAGTATCACGACATTGTCTTTATTTTCTAAAATACCGGTTAAATTTTCTATAACAAATCGGTTATTGATCAGCTTGTGTTTTTCAAACTTCTTCTTTCATTCACTTTGGAGTTTTGGTTCACTTAACCTACTTATTGACCATGTCGATCCTACTTCATTTTGCTACAGGATTATTTTTAAGGGTACAATTTTTGCATTACTGTTCTCTTAAAGGAATCACATTTGTACAAAAATCAGCAACTACATGTAGACTACAGGAAACATGGCCTTATCAAAATGTTGAGATGAAATGTTAGTACGAGTATGTACTTAGCTCTGCACAACACCCGAGCATTGCATAGTACGCTATTTTTATACCTTGCCGTTTTGAAATTCCGATGTTTCTTGTATTCGCCTTTTACCGTTCGCTGTTATAACAGCGTAGCTAAAGATGTGTTAATCGTGGCGCTGTTCAGCAGCCAGTCTACATCAGGTAAAATCAAACCTAACCCAGTAAACATTGTGACGTCATTGTGACGTCCCATTGATGTCATCATGCGTCTGAGACGTCTATGACCAGAACGGGATGTCACAGTGACCTCCCATCAAAGACGTCAGAATGACCGCCTGTGTATGACGTCACTGTGACATCCAAAGTGTGACCACAAACATGATCAATGAGCCACAAAACCCCACGGTAAGTTACAAAATTATGACGTTTACGCTATGAATAAAATGATTTCCTCACTTAACTGCACTAAGTTTTGGGACGATCTTTTTAATTTCCAATCTCGAAATCGCTCGCTCCTCTCCACTCACTTTATCTCTCCCCTCGCTTTTCTTGATACTTTTTCTTCTGATAATGATTCTCTGTCATAGCCTAATTTCTCTTCTTCTTTCCACTTCTCTTTCTCCCTATTTCTATTCATCTCTCAACTCAATTCTTTTCTTCCTCCTCTTCTATTTCTCCCCACCTCTTCATTTTCTTCTCTTGTTCCAATTCATCATTTCTCTTCTTCTTCCATATCTCTTCTCACTTCTCTTTTTCCTCCTCTCCTTTCTCTTGATTTCTCATTCTTCCTCCTCTACTCTGTCTCCTCATTTCTCTTCCTTTTATTCTTCTGTTTCCTTATCAGCTCCTCGTTTTCTTCTTCTATTTCTTATTCTCCCATCAATCTGTTTTCTGCTTTGTTTTATCTAAAATCGATGTATCTTCGAAAATATCATAATGCAAAAATTCATCCACTAATTTCTACTACCCATGCATTTCTTATTATAGGATTCATGTTTATCGCAGGCATTTGATGAATCCCAATTTGCGATTGCACGTTGGAATAGAATTACAATTGCAATAGTTCAATATCATAATTCCAACGGATCTTTTTTTCGGATTCATTCGTGCCCGTACTCGATGCATGGAATGAGTCTGTCTTTCGATGATTTACAAGCATCCCAGCGTGGTGTTGCGGTCACGTCATTAAGTGCAGCCCTCGTATTTCATTTCTGAATAAGGAGAAACTGCGCACAGATTATTTCCCTACTGCCGCCTGGGCGTTGAACCTTCAATTCAACACGTCACTATCGATAATCACATGACAGCGAGAGGAAACGTACAAGCAGTCCTTCATTTCATTCATGTTACTCGCACTGGCGCATCGAACGTGATTCATGTTTTGCGATACGGTTAGTGATAAGTCTACGACGTAGACCAAACTTTCTTAAACGACGCCTCGAGCTCCTTTCCTTTCGACATTTGGAGGAACTTAAATCCACCACCCATATTCGACCTCCACAATCAATTTCACAGATCATTTATTTCTATTTTCAAGTTGCAGACACAGCATGTTGACGACTAAGCTTTTGCCTTTATCATCTTACAAAACATCTTGCGATTTGGTTCACCTCATATTTAGTGACTTGACTTTATCTCCTAGTCATTAGTCGCTGAAAACCAAGGCTTCGAATGTCATCCTCGTGATCTCTGACAAGAAAATAGTCTAATGCAGTACAAACAAAATGTTTTCGATGATTGATATCATCAATTGCCGGAGTTTTCAGGTGAGATGTCTACTCTTTTCACTTCTTATTAAGTTTAAGTGAATTAAACTACGCACTGGATTAGTTATAAGTCATTTTCACGAAAATTATTATAAATGTTGAAGCTAATTCATGAAATCGCAAAAATAAAAGAAAAAATATTTTAATTGTCTATAAAACATGGCATCATCTGATAGCAATTAATTTGTTTCAAATTTCGTGGCTCTCGAATTGGAATCAGATTAGTTCCTCCCGCCGAAGATAATTTACCATGAATTAGAGGCTTTACATACATTTTGCCATGCTTAATAAAGGAACGCTGCTATTCCGAACATTTTCATCTTCCTGTTTATTGAACTGTTTGTGTGATCAGTCAATATAATACTTAAAGTTTTTCTGCAAAAAATACTGAAGGTTTGTACCAAATAGGATTATAATATGACAATGCAAATAGACAACCATATTTGACGATCAAAATGTTTGTGATTGTGCATTTGATTTTTTTTACGTAAGTGAATAATTTAAATGTACTGTGTGACAATGTAATTATGTAAGGTACAGGTATCTAAGCTTTATTAAGCAAATCTAGATGAATGATTATGATTCTACACTGTATACGTTGAATAATTGGAACGATTTGTACGTCACACATATCATGTTTGCAATCTCCGTAATGCGTTGCACATACATAAGATTGTTGTTGAATAATATTCAAATAAGCTTTTTTGTTGAATGGTTATCTACAATTATTGCGTAAAAATGAATGAATTAAAATAATTTGCTTTTCCTTCATGAAAGTATTGGATGGCAATGTATTTTTTGCTAGCCCCTGGATTTTTATGAAATGGTTGCAAACATGACAAATATTATAATTTGCATATTTGTAAGGTTATGGAACACATGTTCCTGGGCTACATAAAATAGGCCTGTATTCGATTTAATTATAATAAAACCGTTATGTTTGTAATGTAAGTTTGTAAATAGAACAAAACTTTATTATTTGATGATAATCTATGAGTCTAAAAAATGATTAACCACTTTACTCAGTTTATAACTAATGCCCTCACTAAATTTCATTTTGATAAAATTTAAAAACTAATTCTTAGCACAATGCATTTCGTCCTCTTCTTATTCAAGTGCAAACAATGCAGGATGAATATAAAATAACAAAATCTGAAAATCATACTTCTACTGCAATGAATCTATGAACAAAAAGATTGTTCATAGATATATTACTGCAGAAGTATGCTTATATGATTCATAGATTTTGTATTTTATATTCAGTCCACGTTTATATCTTAAATAAGATTGGGCGAAAGACATTGTGCAAGAATTAGTTTTTAATTTTTTATCAAAAATAAAATCTAGTGGCTTTTTTTTTATTTATTGATAATTATGAATGATTACTTTTATCATGATTAGTGCAATTAATTGTGTGTAAATAAATTAGCCTATAGCCGGAAGATGATTGGTTCGCTTGTTCCCGCATTTGCTTGAAAAACAGAGGAAATTACTAATCTAAACAAGGAATTCTCTCATCATACTGAATGTCAAATTTTATTGGTTGTACAGTAATGTAATGCAAAATCATGTTAAAATTCATGATCTAATTTTACAGGCGATAAATATCACGAAGATGGTCAAAAAATCAAAAATATAAAATCAAAAATTGGTGTCTTCCCTGTCCAGATGCAGAGCATTGCTATGCATTCAAAATATAATGACAATGTGAATTTTAAAATGTATGTTTTTCTAAATTATTAGTTTTCCTAATTATGTTCTTCAATTTATAAATTTATCTTCGATACCTCTAGATTTTTAGGCAACTACATGAAGAAACTTTATTTTGGAATCAGTTGTGCCTCCATGTCAATGAAAGAAATTTTTATATTTTACGAACTATACAGAATTATATATTGTGTCATATTCAATGTAGGACCCTAAATGCCTACATGTCGAAGCATCTTCTCTTACGGTGACTCAAATTAAATAGGCATATGCATTCGATACCTCTGATGAGCAATTTCATCATATTAGATATGATATTCTAATATAGTGATTTCTTTCTCTTTTTGAGCGTTGTATATCGTATCCTATGTGTATGTAATTTTTGTGATCTAATGAAAATTTTTGCTGTTTCTTACTTCAAGGTACGTCGTGCTTATAACAAAAGGTCAATGGAAGATCGAAGAAGACCTGATTTATCAGCGTCGGCGTTTGCTCAAGTGGAACGTGTATGCAAACAGAAATACTTAGATATTTTCGAAAATATAATTATACACAGTTGATTCCAATGTGGTCGCTATCTCTTAAGTGGGTAAATATTGAAACTAGTTTTAAGTATGGTATGGGATGTCTGTCACGATGTCAAGTGACCCTCCATTAGGACGTCTCGTAAGCACTTTGAAGATCGTACGTTGGATGTCCAGCGAGGATGTCAGACTGACGTCCTGTGAGAGTTCCGCTGTGACGTACGGGGATGTCCCGGCGATGTCTTACGGACGTCCTGTATTGCTTCCGAGTGTGACCCGTCCTTTTTTACTGGTCAAATAAGACTACGTGGCCATCCTGGAATGACGTCGTCAGGACATCCCGCTGACGTCACAGTTTACTTCCTGGGTAGGCTAACTGTGATTGGCTGTTTTATACGTTGAAATACGAATTCTTGGTATGTTTTATATACGAGACCTCGATGCCAAATTGGTATGGTGTTTCGTGATGTTCTTCTCGTGATGAATAGCTTTATCGTCATATGGCAAAAAAATGGTTGTATTTATACTGCATACTAACTTACAAATAAACTTTTTTCCAGTAACTACCAAGCCGTGAATATTTCTTTGTGAAAGTGTGGTATTTAACTAGATTAGATTTAATTGTGGAATTAAAGCCTGCATGTCATCTTTGACAAGCTTGACTTATAGCAATTCACCCAAGACCTCAGCATAATTAGCTCATTTCCTTGAACTAAATTGATAAACATCATTTCAATATAACGATAACTTTTTTCAGCAACCATGTTGACTTATATATCTCAAACATAACTATTTTTGCATTTAAATGAATTATAATGTGTTTTTAAACTTTTCGGATTGATAATATGCCTTATTTCAAAATTACATGATACATAATTGTTGATGGTTGAAATACTTATTGATTATTTATGAAATGCCTCGGACTTACATGTATTAAAATCGAATTCAGCATTTAAGGTATACACTCTTGAATGTCATTATCTAACGACTATTACAGAACCTTAGTAACATTAAAAGAATGTGATCTTTATGTGACAAAGTCCTAAAAGATTCAACATACTTTGGACATGATTGATGCTTTCTTTTAACATTGTGCGCTGGTATGGCTTTAGTATGTAAAGCATACCACAATATCAACACTTGTGAAATAACATGCGAAAAGCATTCGATTTCAAAATATATACCAACAATCATCACAGAAATATACCAAAAAAATATCTTTGGTATGCATCCTTCGTAAGTGATTCGTATTGAGCGATTAACAGTGTATATGACTCAACATAATGTCCTCTACCAAGCAAAAGCTCATCTGAAGTTGATGGACTATTGTGATAAAGAATTAGAAGCCTGATAACGTTCAATGTTCAGTCTCATTAACACAGAATGATTTAGAAGACGATCAGGGGGGTGGTACGAGACCTTACACTAAATCGAAAACCAAGTCAAGCTTCTTCCATCCCGAATGCAGCACCTGTCATCTTCTAGAACCGTCCCTTGTCGTGTTTCCCGATATCCTCAGCCATCCGTTCGTGAATAGTTTTCTTCTCTATTTGATTATGCGGGATAATAAATTGTGTTTTTTGCAAAGATATTTCGTGGCTTCTTGTTCATAGCAATATCGAAATGAACTGTGTACCCTCAGATTGGCGTCTCTTCATTGACCAGCTCGACTTCCCCAGCTTGAAAGTGTGCTTCTGAACAATGGAAAGAGTCTACAGTCAATACCATCCTCATATTCCACAGATATGAAAGAAACTTGTTCAAGTCACCCGTCAAAACAATAGTGGAGCTCCTTCACTACCGTCCAGCATTCAGTGGGGATTTGTGTGGAGACAGTGGATGGCAAAGGAAAATTTTCAGAAAATTTTCCAGAGAATTTTCCAATTTTTTCAAAATTTTTCTGGAAAATTTTCCATTGGAAAATTTTGAAAATTTATTTTTTTGGTGATTGACGTTTTTTCCTGTAGTTTTGGAGACTTATTTATAGTCGTCTTGAAAAGACTATGTAATATTCCAAAGTCCGAAAACTTCCTCTATAAAGTCTTCCCGAGATAATTCTCTATATATCATCCCCGTATGTTAATTTTTGGTACCATACTTCAACCTTTTCCATGTCTATTTCAGATCTTTCCAAATGAAATTCAGACCTCTAGTATGGATTTCAGATTTCTTCTAGCTAATTTCAAATATCTGTCACAAAAGCCAACTTTGAAAAGATCTTAAATTCAACTGGAGAATCTCCAATTCATCTGGAAGCAATATCTGAAAATTCATTTTAGGCAGTATCTGAAATCGATTTGGAACTATCTGACCATCTGAACTATATATGGAAGATGTGTATCCTCAACGAAGATATCGGACATTGCACCAGAAGTTTGAAGCGATTATAGATATTCTTTACTCACTTCAACAGATATCTCTTAGCTTTCCAAATATCTCACGAGTTTACAGTCTTTCTTCACAATAAGGTCGCGTCATGAATGCAATCTACGTTGTGACTTTGTGCTCTACTCTTCATTCATCAAGTTCATCAACACATGGAGAAGTTTGCATCACAAATGATTCAACGCTGCATAATAAAGCTTAGCTTTCAAGCTAACAATTAGCAAACTCCAAAATACAAATACATCATTTTTTTGCTCTGATCCACATCTTTCACATTGCATGAAATTATACCCCTATTGTTAAAGGAAGATTACACGTTATCCAAAAAGAAAAAAAAAAATTAAAAAAATAAACCGAAACCCGTGTCTGGTGTGTATACATTAAAAATGGTGGGCAAAAAGGAATATTCAAAAAATCCGCGGACGGAATATTCGTAATGCTACGATCGCTTTTAATAGAAATAATGAGGAAATCCAAGAGTTTTAGGCCCAATTCATTGGTACGCAGCTGCCTCGGCAGTGGAAGCGCTCAAATTATAGGGCCTATCAAAAAATCAAAACTTTCAAAATTTTCAAAAATTTTCGGAAAAATTTGATTAAAAATTTTCCGGAAAATTTTCATCACTCTCCTCAGTATACAACACGTTGTGCTTTTCCAGACAATAATTTTATCACGCCATAAAGATGCTACTACATTCAAGTGACAGTCTACCTAATAAATCTACCCTATGAATTAAGTTTTTTTAAAAAAAACTGCTCAAAGAAATTTTTGGATCACAGGAGCGTAATATCCGTGAAAAGCTGAATCTTTTCATGTAGAAATTTTCAATGACACTTTTTTTGACTTGGCACTCTACACATAGATACTTGCTCTATGATAACAACGCTGAGTCAAAAGTAGAAAACACAATAAATCTTCAAGACTGCACGTATCTTCCTGTTGAAAGTTTGGAAAACGAGTCTGCACAAATGAAAAAAGACCATTCGTTACACGCTTCACGCGCTGTGAACCGAGACACAAACCGTTCCTATTTCCATTGAATCTGGGCCAACTCGGATGCTCCGCTAGCTACCCCGGCACTTGAAGTAATGACAATAATTACAAACCCATCTACTGAGGGCTTAATTTAAAATAATCGCTGTGTTTAAATACTTCAATTTTATTTGCTATCAGATTTAAGCATGTAATTTGAGTTTAAATTATTCCCATAGGGAAGTAATATTAATCAGGACACTCCAGGACGCATCTTTGTAAGTAAGATCTACTAAGTTTCAAATCTTTCTTTATGACTGTAATCATCACAGTGTAACCTGATCGCCAATGACCATGTCGTGCAACTGCTTTACTGCCTGTCACGCGACATTTGTACATCTGTGAAAACGCACATTGAAAGCCTGTATTTTGTAATTGTACGTATAGAAGAGTAAACATCCACAACCACAAACCAATAAAAAATCAAAACTCAACACCCACCCAAAATCCAACCAACCACCAAAAAAAACACACCAAACACCACCAACCAAACAAATCCACCCACATCCATAACTCACAACACCAAAATCCAACACAATCAATCCAAAAAAAAATCCACAAATAAACCCCAACCCCAAAAAACCACCAACACAAAAAAACCACCGCACCTTTCTGAACTGCAACTGGCTAAGATTGCTGCAATTGACCAGACAGTAGAAACACAACACACATTTTTTCTCATGAGTTGCTTATGTGAAACGATAACTTTCCAAACTTAAGACATTTCGAGCTTAACGAGATTGTCAGACAAATACATTTATTGAATTCGATTCCCCACTGTAAATATATCTAAATCATGAACGATAGTTTGAACCACCTTTTTGATGATATCGACATTGAGGTGAATTAGACATTTTGCTTCTCTAAGAGTTGGATTTTCTTTTGTTTCGCGGTGTATATAAATAACACAATTGAGCTTTTGTTGATGTTGGAATAAGATGACATAAAAATATGCACCAATCTAGTTTCCGAATAAACCAGCTCGATCGAGATGGTCACTTAGTCTTTTTTTTAGTAAATTGGAGATGTCAGATGCGATTGATTTTTATGTGAGTATGATAACATAATTACGAGCGCTGTGAAGGATTCAAACAATAGGCGTGAAAAGAGCGGTACTTTCTTACATTGCTTGTCAACGAACAACGGACCACCTCCTTCACATGCCCTTTCAGTATGTCCCATTCAAATTTCGACATGATTCATCCTAATCCATGAAAGGACAATATAAAATAATAATGAAGTGAAAATCAAAATTTTCAATGTTTAATATTTAGCACATAGTTCGTATAGTTCTATTAAGTTACAAAAAAACAAAAAAACAAAAATCAAAAAAAAAACAACAAAAAAAAAAACAAAAAACAAAAACACAAACACAAAAAACAAAAACAAAAACACAAAAAAAAAAAACAAAAAAACAAAATTCCAAAAAAAAAAACAAATACAAACCATAACTTCGACGTTTGACTGACATCATCTTTGTGATAATCAAAATTTAAATGAAATAGGCTGAGTATACATCCTTTATTTCTCTGTATTAGGAAAATTTTTCTGGCGCTACAAGTTGATCTCTGATGAAGGAATTGTAGAGGCGATTGCTTTATGTCTCTTCCATGTCGAGAAGTTTGCCCTCTTTCGATAGTTCCTGTTTGTGGCCGTAGGAGTTGCTGGTTTTGGAATACTACATTGTACGTGTAAATGCCCCAACCATTCCACATGCTGAAAGATATCCTTGACGATTATCATATAAAAAACGCTTCTTAGTTAAGCGTGAAGTGATTTTTCCTTTTTTGCTTTTTCCAAGGATCAGATTTTTGGAGACTTTTATCATTTGGAAAAATGGCAACATCTGGTAGGCTCCATCACATTTTGCGTGGTTTGTTTAGCTAATATTCACACATCGGTATTGCTATTGTAACGACATGAAACGGTCGTAAGTAAAGGTGATCCTACAGAAAATTAACCAATGACCGAAGTAACTATACCTCAGATTTTGGAAGTACACTATTCACTCGGTATCTTAATGCGATAACAAATATTAGCACATAATTGTGGCGTTGTGAGGTATTTTTCTGCCTGCGCGTGCTGGAACACAATTTAAGGTGGCCACCTCCGTGTTTCTATTCATTTTGTGTGGCAGATAGTAGAAAACGCTCACGCACTAGACTTTATCATTGTTAATATATCGTCCATTCTATGAAAAGATTGAAACATTTATGTCGGAAAATTGTGCTGTAGAAAACAGACAAATTACAAATTATTCTCTGTGGAGATTTAAATGGCCTGTGATAAGATAAGAGATTACTCTGTGAAGGGAACTCACTGTATTGCTACATTAAGCTTTCATCGCTTAGCTGGTCAGTCATTTGATGAACAGCTAATTTGGTCTAAGTCGGTTCATCGCAGGTGAACCGTTATTAGTGAAGTAGCTAATGAAAAATTTGATTTATGTGCACGGCAGAATGCTAAGTAAACAAGAATATCCAGTATACTCCCTGCTTCAGTTAGCACTGATGATGGTTTAGTGGCTTGGCTCAACCATCGATTGAACAACCATAAACGCGTTTCCTTAAGGCATCTGAAAAGTAAGTACTGTACATTTGATTTTGGCAACCAATTGCGGAGGGTTGACACATCGTCCGATCATAGGACCGATAATGGGAGAGTAAAAATGATCACGTAGTCACCTGGGGGATGGGTAATAGGAATAGTCAGGGGTAGGATTGTCGATAAATGAATCCATGGGAAGTGAGGGATGGATATTGTCGATGAATGAATCCAGGAGAGGTCATGGATAGGATTGTCGATGAATGAATCCAGGGGAAGTGAGGGATAGGATTGTTGATAAATGAATCCAGGAGAAGTGAGGGATAAGATTGTCGATGAATGAATCCATGAGAAGTGATGGATAGGATTGTCGATGAATGAATCCAGGGAAGTGAGGGATAGGATTGTCTATGAATGAATCCAGGAGAAGTGAGGAATAGATTGCCAGATTATTGAAAATAAATCCATGAGAAGTAGGGATAGGATTGTCGATGAATAATCACTGGAGAAGTGAGGGATAGGATTGTCGAAGAATGAATCCAGGAGAAGTGAGGGATAGGCTTGATGATGAATGAAAATCCATGAGAAGTTGAGAGGGATAGGATTGGTTGAAAAATGAATCCAGCAGAAGTAGGGATAGATTGTCAGATGAAATAAGAATCCATGCGAAGTGATGGATAGGATTTTCGATGGAATAAACGCAGGTAAGTGAGGGATAGGATTGTCTATGAATAATCCAGGAGAAGTGAGGGATAGGATTGTCGATGATGAATCGCAGGAAAGAGAGGGATAGGAGTGTCGAGGAATGAATGCAGGAGAAGTGAGGGATAGGATTGTCGATGACTGAATCGAGGAGAAGTGAAGTGATAGGATTGTCCGATGAAAGAATCCCAGGAGAAGTGAAAATACGGGAAGTCGATGAATGAATCCAGGAGAAGTGAGGATAGGATGGGCGATGAATGAATCCAGGAGAAGTGAGGGATAGAATGTCAATGAATGAATCCAGGAGAAGTGAGGGATAGGATTGTCGATGAATGAATCCAGGAGAAGTGAGGGATAGGATTGTCGATGAATGAATCCAGGAGAAGTGAGGGATAGGATTGTCAATGAATGAATGCAGGAGAAGTGAGGGATAGGATTGTCAATGAATGAATGCAGGAGAAGTGAGGATTGGATTGCAATGAATGAAGGCAGGAGAAGTGAGGGATAGGACTTGTCGATGAATGAATCCAAGAGAAGTGAGGGATAGGATTATCGATGAATGAATCCAGGAGAATGAAGAAAAGGATTGTCGATGAATAGAATCCACAGAAGAGAGTGGATAGGATTGTCGATGAATGAATCCATGAGAAGTGAGGGATAGTATTGGTCGATGAATGAATCCAGGAGAAATGCGGGATAGGATTGTCGATTATAGAAATCCAGAGAAGTGAGGGAATAGATTGTCGATGAAAAGAATCCAGGAGAAGTGAAGAAATATGGATAGGATTGTTCGATGAATGAATCCACGAGAAGTGAGGGATAGGATTGTCGATAATGAATCCATGAGAAAAGGGAGGGATAGGATGTCGATGACTGAATCCAGCGAAGTGAGGGTTGGATTGTCGATGAATGAATCCAGGAGAAGTGATGGATAGGATTGTCAATGAATGGGAATGCAGGAGAAGTGATGGATAGGATTTGTCAATGAATGAATCCAGGAGAATGAGGGATAGGAATTGTCCGATGAATGAATCAGGAATAAGTGAGGGATAGGAATGTCAATGAATTAATGCTGGAGAAGTGAGGGATAGGATTGTCAATGAATGAATGCAGGAGAAGTGGGGATAGGATGTCAATGAATGAATGCAGAAAGTGAGGGATAGGATTGTCCATGAATGAATCAGGTAGAAATGAGGCTAGGATTGTCGCTGACTGAATCCAGGAGAAGGAGGGATAGGATTGTCGATGAATGAATCCATGAGAAGTGAGAGGATAGGAAATTGTCGATGATGAACCATGAGAAGTGAGGGATAGGAATTGTCGATGAATGAATCCATGAGAAGTGAGGGATAGGATTGTTGATGAATGAAATCCATGAGAAGTGAGGATAGGATTGTCCGCTGAATGAACCAGGATAGGTCATGGATAGGATTGTCGATTGAATGAATCCAGGAGAAGTGAAGGGATAGATATTGTCCGATGACTGAATCCAGGAGAAGTGAGGGATAGGAAATGTCCCGATGACCTGAATCGAGGAGAAAGTGAGGTATAGGATTTAGTCGATGAATGTATCCATGAGAAGTGGAGGGATATGATTGTCCGAAGAATGAATCCAGGAGATGTGAGGATAGGATTGTCGATGAATGAATATCCATGAGGAAGTGAGGGATAGGATTGTCAATGAATGAATCCAGGCGAAGTGAGGGATAGGATTGTCCGATGAATGAATCCAGGAGAAGTTTGAGGGATAGGATTGTCGTTGAAAGAATCCAGGAGAAGTGAGTGGATAGGATTGTCGATGAATGAATCCATGGGAAGTGAGGGATAGGATTGTCCGATGAATGAATCCGAAGAAGTCAGGGATAGGATTAGTCGATAGAATGTAATCCAGGGGAAGTGAGGGACAGGATTGTCGATGAATTAATGCAGGAGAAGTGACCGAATAGGATTGTGACTGTCAGGGGCGGGCGGGGAGTGATTGCACAGGGATGGTGGGAGGGGATAGAATGTGTGATGGTACTGGAAGTCCAGGTAGATGAGCGAGGAGGGATTGTCGATGCGCCAGGCGAAGTGAGGGATAAGGATTGTCAAAAAAAGAATCCAGTAGAATGAGGATACGGAACGTCTAACTGAACTCAATCATTTAGTTTTTGAGTGATAGAATTCTCCTCGATGAAATGAATTACAAGGGAAGCTAAAATAGGATTAGCCAAGGATATGCAATGGCAGGAGAAGTGAGGATAGCTTTTCGATGAATGAACCAGGAGAAGTGAGGGATAGGATTGTCCGATTAAAGAATCCCCAGGAGAAGTGAGGGATAGACTGTCGATGAATGAACTGCAGGAGAAGTGAGGGATAGGATAGTCAATGAAAGAATCCAGGAGAAAGTCAGGGATAGGATTGTCCGAGGAATGAATCCAGGAGAAAGTCAGGGATAGGATTGTCGATGGAATGAATCCACGAGAAGTGAGGGATAGGAAATTCGATGAATGAATCCCCAAAAAATGAGAAGTGAGGGATAAGGATTGTCCGATGAATGAACTCATGAGAAGTGAGGGATAGGGGAGATTGTCGATGAATGAATGTCCGTGAGAAGTGAGGGATAGGATGTCAATGAAAGAATCCAGGAGAAGTGAGGGATAGGATTGGCGATGAAAATCCAGGAAAAGTAAGGGATTGCTAGTTTTGAAGAATCGGTGGTCTAACGAAGCTCCTTGAATGAATTTTGCAAAACATGGATTTCATCCATACTCTGAATAAAACTTTTGGGGGATTTCTATGGAAATGAGCTCCACTGAGCTTTTCTAGTAATACCTTTTTCTTTGCAGGAACTTGGAAGGTAATTATCTTTGGCTGAAAATGATGAGAATACAAGATTTGTCACTTTTTCTTTCACCTGAAAACAACTTTGAGTCGAAGTGCTGCAGAGTTGGAAGAAGCATTTCGGCATTTTCGGCCATTTATGGTCTTCAAATCCGAGACAGGAGAAGAGAGTATGATCTGGATTTTACTTCTCCTCCGGGATGTCGGAGAGAGTAAAGATGTGCTCGAAGAAGGTGGAGTTGGCGCTCGTCCTTTCAGACCTCCCCACGCCAACTCCAGACAAGAAAATATTTTACGTGGTATTGAATGGACGTTACAAACATTACCGCGTGCTAGTCCGCGTGATCGACTCAATACAATTATCCCCAACTCTGCTGGAATGACTTTCTCATTCAATGGGAGAATTATTGATATTAGCAGAGACCATCAAATCCGGACACACATCCACATCATCGATTAATCTAAAAAAAAAAAACCAACTAAAGATTCCGGAAAATGGGATCATCACAGCCGTGAAGACAATCCCTGTTAAGATCCTCGAACGGCAAACCCCACAAGAACATTAAAGAATGCATCAGACGGATCAGTGGCATCTCAGCTGAAGAATGTCCATTAAGCAATTTGAGGAAGAGAATTTCTTTTCTTCGTTAAATCCAAAGGACGGGATTGTTGTGGGCGACGAGACTGATTGACTGTAAAGACGCTGAAGTTTTGGTGACCAGAGAATACCGAAGTTTGGAAAGTGAAGATTGGACATCAAAGTTTCACATTTCCCGCTAAACCGTGGGGAAAAGCTTCCTTCCAAGACTTCACGTTTGCTCTCAATCCATTGTCTCTGGGAATGGAAAGGTGTGAACTCTCCCGTCACACGTACGTAACATATGTATGGGATGTAAGAAGGCGAATTGGTGACAATGAAGAGGAAGGGCAGTTGGTCAACATCGAGTGCTGCCGTGTCCGCTCGCTTGTCGTTAAAGGTGGAAAGGCTACTCCGGCTCATGAAAGGGTGAGTTGTTAACACTTTGTATGTGAAAATTTGATCCAGTAGTTTTTAAAACGCCCTTTAAGTTGACCACTTTGCTAATAAAAAGATTATGTAATAAGAAACAAAATTAGAATGAAAGTTTTCCTTTTCGCTGTTTATTAAATAAGGTTAAATTATTGAAATAATATTATTTTCATCCTTTCTTCCTCCACGCACAAAATTGATGTAATTTGTCAAAATATATTTCGCCGATCATGTCCTTGTCAACTGCGTTAGAAAAAAATGATAATGTTTGGAAATCAAATGTTACATTTATTTGAAAATCTCTACACTTGAATTACAAATTATCACTGTCATTATGTAATAGACAATGCATAGATTTGAGGTCAGTTATTCCTATAATTAGCGAGAGCCGAAAGCTCGAGGTTATTATGACAAATAAAATACCGAAGAAATCTTATATGCATTATCTGTTACTAATGCAAGACTTTTTTCATAGAAATTTTGCAACCAGGTTAATAATTTCCAACCAGGAAAATAATTACCTGCCTTCGTGGAACGATTAACCTGTGGACAATAGAAAGTGTTTGCAAAATTCAATGCCAATTAATCGATATCCTAACAAATATGCGACATCATACCACAAGTTTTTGATTGCAGGGACATCTATGATGTAAGATATCTAAGGGACCTCAACCTCCCATACCTAGTACTTGGACTGTGAGCCAGTGACTTTCGTAGATTTGATAATGACGATGGTGTGTATTTGGACAAAAGCATTGAAAACACGTGTAAAAAATTACTTCATTAATAAGAGATCTTGCATGAATATATCAAGGAACAATTTCATATAACCGAATGCCGCAGGCCTGAGGTTAATATCTATCTTTCCTGAGAATAATCATGCAATATCTGTTATAATACATACAATTCAATATAGCCATCCGACTACTTATTAAACCTTTCCCACTTATTAACATCATTTTCTATTTATTTAACTGTATCATAGAAAGTTGTAGGCTATCTGTGTCCAAAAAGTTTGTCAGAAATTAGATATCTCATGAAAATTCATCACGTCATCTATATAGGAATGGGAATGTAATGCATAGACTTCAATTCCAATTTTTGGAATAAATCACAGCCCAATAAATTAAGATGACCTGCTAGACCAAGCGCCTACCGCAAATAACTAGATTTTTCTGTCCATTCCAGGCGAATGAATTCAGATTAAGTGGAGCTGAAATAGACAAATTAAGAAGCAATATGAAATACCCAGTCCGGACTGGCCACAACGTCACGATTTTCAAATGCCGCAATCGGACGCAGCAATTCAATACTTTGCAAAAAGACAGCATACCATAGCGACTGTCCGTAGAAATAAATGGAGTGTCAACATATTTCACTGAGTGGCAAACGCCAACGCATAACGAAACTGCTCAGCCCACAAGAACATCTTCGCCAATGAATTAGAAAAGCAAATTATGAGATCAAGCAGCCAGAATCTCTTGAATATTGGTTTCAGTAATTCGCGACTGAAGTAAGGGGAACGCGATGGCAACAAGATATCCGCGTGACAGTTTGGTTTCTATTATGGCGGGTTTTGAATGCGAACAATCAAAGACAAACTCGTCCGTGAACCATCTTCAAGGACGCAGCATTTACTAGAACGCAGGAGGCATAAGATCTATAGATGAAGCTGTCAACCGCAGAAGGTGCTGGGATAAGTAAAAAGCAAGCTGAAATCATTCATGGTAAGAAGAAGAAGAAAAGTTGTGGACATCATTCTTTTGGAGATACTGATACCGCAGAAACTGCAAGATCACTTTTTCCTACCTAAAAGGTACTGCACCTAAAAACTCGCAATGCGGCAGTGGACAAGAACATCGTTGCTTATCAACGAGCCACTTGAAATAAAGCATGATCCTCCTTCGCTCATCTATTCAGAAAAGTGGTAAGCAAAACGTACAATGGCGGACTTAAAAACAAGAATAATCGAACCAAAAAAAAGTAGTCACTTGACAACTTTTACTACAAATAATCCTCAGCGCCTCATGTCAGTCTTTATGAAAAGTATCCTATCAGTTCGACCGAAGACAACTGAAGTATTTTTACCATCAGACCACTGAAAAACTATTCGCCTTTTTGGTACAGAGAGCCGCGGTACCGATTGGGACCAATACCCGAGATGCTTTTGAACGAATTTGCAAAGGCATCTGGAGTTGAAGGACAAAAAACAAACCAACAGCTGCAGGGCAACATTCACAACAGACTGTACGAAATCCGGCTGCGATGACCACGAAACAAAATGAAAGAACTGTCATAGATCAAGTGATGACTGAAACCTTATAAAAGAATGGTGAATTCAGATTTCAACAGCAAAGCGCTCAAATTGACAACAGGCCGGGATCCACTTAATCTCAGTGTAAAAAATTCAAAAACAAACCATATCGACAGCGTCAAACTTGTCAACTTCAATGCAAGGGTATGTATCGTGCATTTTTATCAAAGCATAAAATAGTGTTTTTCTGTGCTTTCGAATATTTGCGAGTATATGAAGTTTGTAAAGTTTCCAGTATTTTTCCAAGTATTCCATTATTGTGGGTGCGATTTCGTAGCTTTTTTAGTGGTGACTAACATTGATATCTGATTTTACTAAAATCAGATCATGATCTCATAGGAGTACTTCGATATCTCAACTACTTATAACCGCAATTATAGAATTATATAAACTCCTACGGAATTTAAATTCACTAACTTTATTACTGGTATAACCGCACCAAGTATGTTATTATTGTGAATAATAAATCATAATCCAACTGAATTGATTGCAGTACATACTAATTAATACGCCCGGCCTAGTGTTTGCAGAGAAATTGTCGGAAGATCTGTACAGTTTACATTAGACATGCAAGCATGTCATCAATGGTCAATTTCAAATAAAATTGTGACTTTCTATTTTCATTTGATTTTCCATTGTCTTATCTAAAACCTCCTCTGTAATAATAATATTGGACCACTGGTGGACACTGTATTCGAGAATACAAGACAATGAAGCGATACAACATGTGTGGATTTTATTCCGGCATTGAATAACCTCAAATTTTATTAAACGAAAATTGATGGCTATTTTTATCACAGTCCCATGCGTTAATGTTTCAATATTCACCGAACCAATTTATGCGGATTTCGAATTCAACTATTTTTGAATTGTCCTCAATATGGTAGAAACTTTAAAATCGTGGAAAGTTACCAATCAGCGCTTGTTTGCTTTTTATTCAATATGACTTTTCGCATTTTATAATCACATTTGATTTGTTCGTCCGGAGTTTGATTATAGTGTTGAAGGTCTCACATGTGAATGCTCCAAGAATCACCAGATGTCTAATAAGCGATAAAAGCATGTATTGATATCGCTAACCACTCATTACGAGGAGGTGCACTTGGAAAGACAACACGGGTTGCAAAAAAAAACCCTTTTTTTATATTTTTTTTTTTATTTTTTTCCACCAAAATCTTGCTAAAGGAATCTTCCGAATGAATGGATATCCAAAACCGATTCTGTCAAAAATTTTAGCATTTTCATTTGTTATAACCAATCAAATTATTATTAACCTTTGCCACATTTCAATTTGTTTTTGTTTTGTTCGTTCTGATTGCAATATCGGGCAGATTTTCTTTAGATTTAAACAATGTCTTTACCTCTATTACAATGAATAAGGCATAAACTTATTGCTGCAGTGACTGTAGTAGCAAGCAAAATCACGCTGATCAGTTATTTTATCATTTAGTCATGGCTCCTTTTGAGCAAAGGAAATAGATTATCAAAAACTTCCTAAGTCTACAATTCTCGCTAAAACAACACAGCTGAATCTATTTCGCAAGCAAAACCCATTTGCAATAAACCTGCTAATTGCACAAAAAAAGAAACACGATAAAATGTTCAGAATCCACATACAAAACCATTGATCACGTGCATAGAATGAACATTTTCATCATTGACAGTTGCTTACTCGTGCGTGGAGTTTGTAATTCCTTTCGTCCTCTTTCTTGACCTGGATCCAGAATCTCTTTCAACAGATTCGTGTAAGAATGCGCGCATTAGAGTATTGGTAATTGTTTACAACTAGTTTCAGACACGGTTTTATCCAAATATGCACAAAATGCTGTCATTAATCAAATCTGCAAAGTCACTGGCCTTCAGTTCAGTACATCTCTGGGAGTTGAATTGACCCCATAGATATCTTATATTAATCATAGATGTCCCTGTGATTGCGCAGTTTCCATAGTTCATTATTATAAGTCTGATAGATCACATTTCATATCATCCTAGTTCCCTTTAGGTTCTTCTTTATGCATACCATTGGCATGTTTGGGTGGTTCGACTCTGTTTTTGTTTGTTGATGACTATCCTTTTCTGTTGTAATGTTTTTTGATGTTGAATGATTCCGATGTTGACGTTCCACCTGCTTGATAGATGTTACACTTGCTACACTCATTTAAAATTCTTGTTCTATTTTGTCATGTTGTTCTTTGCAAGTCGCATAGACTTGATGTATCCTTCTAATTCTTCAATTGCTTTCAAATGTATTTTTTACATTTCCTCTGATTTTCGCATTTCTGATGTTTTCTTCTCCGATATAGACCCCTTGACATCCTTCACATTCAATTATCGCAGCACCCTGGTGCATCACATTTTCCTTTCCATTAATTTTGCATATTAGGCATTCGTCTGTGGCATTTCTTTTTCTCGAACGGATTTGACCTTTGAAATTTTGATTTTAATGTATCCTTTGCAGTTTTCTAAAACTGTACTTTGAATCCACTTTTCTTATTTCGCCTTCCATCTCTTCTTACTTCAATTTCGGAATTTTTTGGGACTGAATTGAATGTAATAACGCACTTTCGTAATTATCTTTCTTGTGCCAAGTTTTCCTTTCATTTGTTTCATTCTTCTTCTTTCAGTTTGCTGTCATTCTCTTGGTCTGTACATTGGTTTGATTTTGTTTCTGTCATCTCTTATTTTTTTTATTTATGTCGGTGATCAGAATATTGAACATTATTCGTCAGATGCAGTTTGTTAGGTGAATGCCGGGCCAATCAAGAAGATTGAAAAGTAGACTTCCTACACCACGTCTCTCACTGTAATGGGGAAAGTGTGGTGAGGATCATCACCAAATGCTAAGTTCAAGAATGCGAAGAATTCTAAATGAGTGTAGCAAGTGTACGGTCATAACAATGCAATGGACGTCATGAAACAAACGGAATCAGTCAACATCAAAAACACTTTCAACCAACCCCATGCGAAGAAAAGGATAGGTCATCAACAACATAACATAGTCGAACAACCCAACCAAACATGCCAACAGTAGCAAAACAGAAAACTAAAGAGAAATAGGATGAATAATAGAAATGTGATCTATGAACATATGAATAATGAACTATAGAACTGGCGACAAATCAATGAACGGTGGTATATGTGCATATTTGTTAGATATCGATAATGGACAGTGATAAATTTTGTAATTCATAGTGGTAGAAATTTCAAATAATGTAACATTTGATTTCTAACATTAACAATTTCATTTCTAACGCAGTTGACTAAGGACAGATCGGCGAAATATATTTTGTCAAATTACAATCAATTTTGTCGTAGTAAAGACTGAAAATAATATTATTTCAATAATTTCAACTTATAAACAGCGAAAAAAATGATATCAACACTTTTTCTTTACCAAATCAATAGATACAGCAAAGAATGGAAAGTTATTCATAGACAACAAAGTTCTGTCACAGTATATTGAATTATCAAAGAGGAATGACCTCCATCCTTGATTCACAATCATATCATTCGGATTCCGCCGACTGCACACAGCCCCGACCACAAGGAATTGAACTGAAGTCCGCGGTGTATACAAGCATGCACCCTTCATCACTGGGTCCACGCTGACGGTTCAAAAGGAACGCGTGTGTAAGTCAGTTTTGTCATCTCCAAGTGAATGTAATCATCTTATTGTACTAATCACAGAATTAGAGCACAGGTTCGTCTCTTCTTCTGAATGAACTAGAAAAGGAAGCATTGGAACAATGTAACAATAATGAAATGGCACAATCTGCTGACATAATATCATAGTAATCGAATAATGAGGCAGCCAGTTCAACATTAGACACTCCAAATAGGGCAGAGCATCAGTGACTGTTATCAAACGGTAATCACACTTCAAAGAAGACACAATCGGTTTTTCAATGCGTTCGTATAGAAAAGTTTGAGAACCTTTATCGTGCACTGTCTATCTTTTGTTAATAATGATCGGAGAAAGGCCAACATTATCGTGAAAACTCGAACATTATCGAGGAATCGTGGCGATCGGAGGATTTTTTGACGAAATTCACAGCAGCATCCGCAAGGTGACGCACGACTTTTTTCTATCTTTGTAAGGCATTAAAAAATTTGTTTTTGCCGTCTTAGTAAGTTCTTGCAATTGTGGCATCTGTTTTGAAATCAGTTTGCATTTCTCAGCAAAGTTACACGCTTAAACAATCTAATTCTGTGGTCCCTAATGTTATTGGACAGAAATGCTACCAGCATTCATATTAATTGTCATTGTCATTGATCTTGAGATATTCGATGTTATTGCGACCACAGAGTCTAGCGTGGGACATAATTCTCATCCCAGTTCATTGTACGTGTGCAATGGTATCAAGCGATAGGAATTGGCATAGATATTCGTCTATCATTGAGATTTTGCCTGATTGGCAAAGCCTCTTACTGCAGAAGTAGTTCGTAATCAACGATCAGCACGAACCTCAGCGGTCAATTGACAGGCATACACGTCATGGGAAAACGTAGATTTCTTCGACTCAACTTTTCCTCCTTGAATTAAATATCTTTCAAACAGAACGTTTAATGCGGTTGGTCAAACCCTGGTTCGTCTCTAGAACCCAAACACGCAGACACGGCAATTTATCCTGTGACTGCGCCTAGACCTTTTGTCAATCCATGTCAATCTTCTTTGAAACGTATAATCGAATGACTTGGTCTCGTTACAAAATGAATGCTGTCATACAAAAGGACTAGGAGTTCTCCATAATCACTTGAGTGAAGACTTCATTCGCTCCTGTGCCGTCAGCATGGATAGTGGAAGGAAGGTGCCGAGCTCATCTTCATCCGCTGACTCTGTTCGACTCCGGGTGTCCGTGAGCGCGTCATTATATCTTCCAGTCATGATTTAAGTACCCGAATGATTTTCGCCACCTGTATTCATATAAACACCAGAGTTGGAACCGGGCTGGGACTGGGCCTGTAAATATGAAACTCGCACTGCCGTAGACCTGCACTGCCATGGGCCTGGAATTTCATCAGAACCTAAATGAAATTGTGATAGTTTTCCAATTTCCTTCTGATTTGGTCTTATCAAATGACGATGTGTGACATCCTAAGTCAATCGTACTGTGAGTCGCTCGAAAAGCTTTTTTGTTCGCACGGCACAGCTATGGAATCAGCTTCCCCAGACCACTTTCCCTGACCAATACAATCTTGATGCTTTCAAGAGGCGTGCGAACAGGTTTCTGATGGGGACAGCTTAATCAGATTAGAAGATCTGTTTTTTTTTATTTTATTTATTTAAAATAATACAATTTTTACTTTTCATTGAGTAACCCCTAGCTTCGTTCATGGCTCATAGCTGTGCTAGGGGTGAAAATTCAGTTAAAAAAAAAAATCTCTGCAGGAGTATCGCAGGAATCGGGGAGGGGGGATTTACGGCCGAATAGCTTGCGATGAATGATACATGTGTGAATGCTTTCTTTTGTTTAAGACTGCTGCTAAGACCACACGCTGCGTTACGCAGCTTGCCTCGAGGAAATATGCGGTTGCTGATTGCTATCTTTTTTTTATCAAACTGTGAAAGGATATGAAAGCCAGAGGTGGAGAACAGAGAGAAATGCAATCAATCACTGTTTCAATAGTCAAAATTCCATCGGCCATGCAATCAATCATCTGCATTCCCATGAGTCTGCATATAATGATGAAAAATGTAGTTTAGGGTAATGCATTGTGATTCTTGGTCGTTTCCAGTAATATAGTACTCTTAGTGTATAATTAGCGTACGAGGTATAACGCTAGTTATAAGATTTTAATTTGTTCATATGATTATGAGAATGGAAATAAGTTCATGAGACCGACGCGCTCTTCCGAGTAATCGCTGATGCCCCACTGTAAGACGATATTTTTGGCATTTTATGAGACTAGATGTTCTGCAAATTTATATACTTCATTTACGATATAACGCAGGCTGCCTATTTACGTGTTCATTATTACAGACGTTTTTCTTACTTCTTAGTCGGTGAAGGCCTTTTTGTAGTGATTTCGAGTTTCTATGTCTTGCATCCCTCAGCTGCTAAATCATTTCACTTTGCTGTCTTATTTCCTTTCCCGTGTTATCCACGAGTACATCCCGAAGTGCTTCGGGTAGATAAAAAACCACTATGAATACCTTGGCGCCGCTTTACAAAACCTTGGTCTGTCATTCCTGATTTTAATTTTTTCAGAATGTCACGACTTACATTGGGAAAAGCAAAGCAATCACAACCCGCACTATTTTACTTAACAGCTCAGACGGAAACATTTACTATTTCAAAATAATCTTCAAGCAATCTAGAAATTTCACTGTGTAAGAATAGAATCCCAACATGTGATACAGAATTCCTAGAAAATTTCATAACTTGTAAAAAGAAAAGAAATCCCGAACATTGATAAAGAATCCAAGAAATTTCACTGTGTAAAATATAAAAACCGACATGTGATAAAGAATCCTAGAAATTTTCAATCACTGTGTCAGAATAGAAAATCCAACATGATGGATAAAAGGAATCCTAGAAATTTTCACTGTGTAAGAATAAAATCCAACATGGAAAAAGAATCCTAGAATTTCACTGAGCAAGAATAGAAATCCAACATAGTGAATTAAAGATCCTAGAAATTTCACTGTGTAAAAATAGAAATCCAACATGTATAAAGAATCCTAGAAATGTCACTGTGTAAGAATAGAAATCCACATGTGATAAAGAATCCTAGAAATGTCCCTTGTAAGAACAGAACAATCCCAACATGTGATAAAGAAAATCCTAGAAAAGTGCACTGTGTAAGAATAGAAATACCAACATGTGATAAAGAACCTAGAAATTCACTGAGCAAGAATAGAAATCCAACATGTGAAAAAGAATCCTAGTAAATACACACTGTGTTAAAAATAGAAATCCAACATGTGAAATAGAATCCTAGGAAATTTCACTGTGTAAGAATAGAAATCCAACAAGGTGATAAAGAATCCTAGAATTTCTCTAAGTTTGCTACCCGAATCCCTGAAGACACAAAGCAAGTCACTACCCGTGTTGCCGACTTCACCTTTTGCTATCTGAGGAACGTCCATGGGAATCCTCACAACGTCTGTCTTTCCAGATATTGATATCACCGATGTATTTCGTGGCCGCAAGAGTGACATCATGTCACTCTCATCCATCTCAATGGGCAACGGACAGTGAATCACGTCGACTAATGAGTCGCCCAAGACAGATTTCAGTAGGTTTAGAAACTCCAATTCTAACCATTCCTTTTCATATCATTGTGTAAGTCGAATCCGAACGACTATTCCCTCAGTTAAAGGATCAGCGCACATACTAATAACTAAGAGTTCGTCCGGCATGGAAAGAAAAACAACTAAATGTGCGGGACTGAAATTAATGGCTGCCAGTTGCGAATCCAATGCAATTCGGAGCTTACTGTTAGGCCGTATTCGAGAATAAGACAGGTTTGATCTCTGAAGAAGCCCAAGTAGCAATTGACAAAGAAAAAAATGGCCCGGGTAACATTTGGGTTATCAACCCCGCCCAACGTTTCAATTTTGTCTAAAAATCCGTAGAAGTGAATCAAATCGTTACAAAACTTTGAACACATGTAAGTGAGGAATTTTTAACTACTCACATGGCCAAAATTTTACGCAAATTCAGACAATACTTTTTGAATTAGAGCGATAACTTGAAGCGCAGCGATGCCGGCAGCGTTGATTCTAAACTTGTTATGACCCTCATCGTCTGAGCAAAAGTCATCTTGATTACAACAAAGTCATTTCCCGACATCCTGAAAGCGATATGACCAGGCCGCAACCCTTATATTAATATGCTTGGCTTAATAAAGGTGTGACAAGGTAGTTTCGTGGGAGGATTTCAAATAACAGTGGATGAGACGAACAGGGAAAGAGAACAATGCACATCACGAGCACACAATAATGCGATCGGACAGACGAATCAGATAAGCAGCTACCGTATCCGACTCTAATGCCAAAAAGTGCTTTGTCCGATCTGCATAAAATTTTGCATGTGGGTAGAAAACGTCTTAAAACGTCTACCTGAAATTTTGTGACGATTATGCATTTTGCAGATTGAGAAAAAAATTTGAAACCTGAGGAGGAGAATAACCCATAAATACCGAAATACCAATCAAATACCGAAATATCATCAAAACTCGTCTTTATCTTGAGAACCCAAGACCGTTGTTTAATGTGTGCTTATTTCAAAATGGCCAAAATTGAACAAATGCACATGTTTTCCCGAGTATGTACGTAACATTTTAGAACTTATCGGATGCACCTTGGAGCCAAACAGAGAAAAATCACTTTGAGAAAATTTAGTGGATGTTTTTGCTCAGGGACCAGGATTGTATTCGATTGTATTTGTTGGGTACATTATTACGGATATCTCATTGGTAACTAAATAGGCGTACATGCATAGTCCTTTCAGAATACGCAGCTGGTATATAGAATCACAAGAAGCAACATGTGGATGGATCATCTATGGGATAATAATTTCACTCTCAAAGGTTGCGACTTTGTTCATTGTTTTTTTTAAATCATCATTTGATCACCAGGCTTTTACAGGTGATGCTCACGTTAAAGATAAAATAATGCAAGACACTGTGCGCTCAGTAGAACACATCACAATGCTCATTCAATCTGATTTTCATTTTATCAGGTGACTATAAGTCGAGGGTTCTTCTCGAATGATCAGCCACGTATACCCGGTGAGACGTGGCAGGAGAGCAGTATAAAGTTCATTTCGACAGTTAAGGAGGTCGTTTCCGAATGCAATTCATCACAATCCTAGTTTAGTTGACAACAAACACAGCACTGCTGATTGAAGCGATTGAATCTCTGATAAGACGATGAAGCATTTCAGTTTTAGTTTCATATGGAGAGCTGCAGTCTGGAAACAGTGGTACGTGATCAATGCATGCACAGTTGGTCGTTTAAGGTCGACGAGCTGAATAGTATGAAATCATTTAGCAATTCCACGCGACGATCAACACTAATGTCGGAAAATAGTTTATAGATTGATTTTGAGTACAGGTTCTGATGTCAACAGTTCCCCAAATGTCCGAAATCAATGTCATTTTCATATCTGAAGCTGAATTTTTGATTCGATTGCAAAATGGCGTCTTTACATTTCCGAATCTTTTTTGACATAAATTTCATTGTTGGAAATTGATAAGATGCCGGAGATTGATGCCTCGACAGTGTGTAGACAGGCTACACATTTGTCTACGTGTTGTCAGACGTAGGTAGATTGAAACATGACAATGATAATAATATTATTCATACTCGTATGTTTCAAAAGAACGAAAATCAAACATTGAATACGAAGTAGTTACAAGTTGATTAATTGCTGAATTTTTCCCCTCAAATGTTGGGAAGAAATACATTTCAAGCTTATTTAAGTCATTTCTACGACCTCTGAACCAGAGCTGTCGTCGGGGAGGGGGAGGCTTGGGAACGGAGCTCTTCCATGCACTCCTTGGTGGGGAACGTTGAAGTGCCCTCTTCGAAACGGTGTCATTCTGAGTCAGATGGGGCACAATCATAAAGTGTCAATGATACGAAGTCCAAAATTCATTTGTATAAATTTCTATGAAGGTCACTTCTCTATTTTCCAATTTCTAGAGATTGAGTCAAATACGAGAACTCTTTTGCATCCTATGAGATTGGCACGTATGGGTTACCTTCCCTCGATCTAAAATCTGCAAAAATGCATCAATCGTCACCAAACTTCAAGTAGACGTACTTAAGCACATTTTCTACCCACATACAAAATTTCACGCAGATCGGACAAGTACTTTTTACATTAGAGACGATAACGTGAAGTGTATCGATGTCAGCTGCTTGATCTGACTTCGTCTGTTCGACGCATTATTGCTACTCGTGTGTGCATTGTTGTCTCTCCCTCTTCGTCTCATCCACTGTTATTTGAAATCCTGCCACGAACGCTAATTTGCCACACCTTTATTAAGCGAAGCACATTAATATAAGGGATGTGGCCTGGTCATCATCGCTTCAGGACTTGTCGGGAAATGACTTTGTTGACCTCAAGTGCTTTCTGCTCTGACGGTGAGGTCATAACAAGTTAGATCAAGCTGCCGGCATTGCTGCGCTTCAAGTTATCGCTCCTAATTCAAAAAGTACTTGTCTGATTTGCCTAAATTTTTGCATGTGGATAGAAAATAACCGCACTTACTTGTGCCTAAAGTTTTGTGACGGTTGATTCATTTTACAGATTTAAGACAAATTTGAAAACGTGGAGGGGAGATAATCCATAACTACCGGGATTTTTGTTAACAAAAGGTACGACTGATTCTGACCTGATAAATCGAATGAACAGAATCATGTATACTGTTACAGTAACAACTTTGAAATAATGTTAAACAACTGGCAAGTTCATCTGTGGAACATTTTTGCCGTATATAGTAAAATATCGAATGTTCAGATGAAGGCAAATTTTAATTAATGATTAATTGAGGATTTGAATGTAATTGTGTAATACCTTAGAAATCTACTTCTCCGTTTTAAGATTCATAGAATATCAAATATTTTATTCGGCTCAAAAAGGAGCTGCACTAAAGAAACAGTTTCTATTCACCGAGATTCAATGCAATGTAATGTGTAATCTATGTATGCGTTGCGCACTATTATAGGAATTCAAGTCATATTCTACATGCATTACAACAGATACTGTAGATACATGCAATTACTGTAGATAACTATGGTATCCATGGTTACGTAGAAATCAGAGCTGGAAAAAATTCCACTGAAATTTTTTAATTCCAATTCCAATTCCGGAGCAGAAAATTTCCAATTCCAAATCCCAATTCCAATTCCAGTCAAAACAGTTCAATCAATTTCCAATTCCAATTCCATAATAAAGATTCAATTTCGATAATTGCATGTCGCGTATTTAGTGTCTTATGATAATGTAATCTAACGTTTGTTCGTTTCAATTCTATAACCCCATATTGTTACCCTTCTCCTATCCTCGTTGTTCCTGTGTGCCGTTCCCTGCGTCGTTCCTATGTGCGTTTTCATGTTCATAGTTCACATTTCTTGTGTACATGTATATATGCAACCGGTCAGCCTACGGTCAGCTAACGGTACGGTAAGTTAACGGTCAGCAAAGAATCGAACGCTGAGAGAGAGAGAGAGAGAGATATGAGATGCGAATAAATCTATTAATAAACTGACAGAAGAAAGAAATTCAGTGTGCGAATAACGTGACTGTTGATGAAAGAAAAAGCGACGATAAAAATGATGTCGTGGAAGTCTGATTATATGGATCCTATGTTCAAAAAGGAGATTAAAAATTTCCGTGATAAGAACCGAAATGTGGTTGGGTCGAAAGATCTAACAGAGCAGAGATTAAAAGGAAACTCTTTCAATTTTCAAAAGAACGTGGGGGGGTTTTTATCGTCAAGCTCAAAAAATTGTATAAATTAGAAACGATGAAGAAATTGACACAACAACAACACAATACGACCATTCTTCAGTAGCAGTTAGGAAGAACTCCGGGCTCTCGCGGTGTGTAACGTTAACTACAAGAAGTAACAACGACAACAGCCTGCCAGCGAAACAACAAACACGGAGCGTATATACGGGCAACACAATCAGCGAGCGCGATTGAAGATTGACGTATAAGTGACACCCTGATGTTTATGATATTATTTTGGGTATAAATGAGTCCGATCGAATTGGAAATGAATTTAACATTAAGAAACGTGAACTGCAAAGTGTATAAGTTTTTCTTTTATCGTTGAGTATCGTATCTATATAAACATATAGTCTTAGAAAAATTAAAATTAATATTGTTAATTGTTGTGATTGGAAGTTGAATAATAGCTTATGTAATTGAATAATAAGATTTATTTAGAATAATTTTGTATTGACACTGTCTATATTTATGATTTGGAACTGACAGGGTTTGCTGCCCTTTAATGCACCGTTAATCCAAACCAATCTGCTTTCCAAACTCAATTGTTTTTTCGCGAGTTGTACAACAATTAAGTTAATCTCAATTTTTTGTGCTTTATCCTATCAAGATGCTTAAATTCAGCAATTGTTATATTTTGATAAATTATCTGACGTGATAAATAACTAAATACATGTAACAGATTTGAACAAAGATGATTGTCTTTTCATCTGTCTGCTTAATCGCTAAAATAACATTGGTGCTCTCTCTTATCTCAGCGTGTAGTTAACACAACGATACGAGTACTGTTGATTTCAATTTTTGTACCAAATAGATTTTAGCACAGGTCTATTGAAAAAGTGGAATTGAGGTTTATTCAAGGTCATATTCCAATTTCCCAATTCCAGTAGATTTTCAATATCGTCAATTTCCATTTCCAATTTCCAATTCCGATGAAAAATGGAAATTAATTCCGTGATCGGAATTTAATTTCCATTCCGACTTTTTCCAAACTCTGCGTAGAATAGATGTCCATGTCTAAATGTAAGATTCCACTTCCAAATGTAAAACAGGAAAAACTGCATGTATTCTTTCATTCATAGCCATCTAAAATGATAATACTATCATAGTTACTACATGTAATGATCAACTAATGTTTTATTTAAGAATCTATGAATAAACCATTTAGAAATTAACAAATACAAGGAAATGTACTAGAAATGGAAATTGCATGAATGAAAAATTATGGCACACGCCGGGGAAACTCTTAGTTGGGGCAAAATGCAAACTTGTGCGATCTGGCAACAACGGGGGACCGGGGCATCCGTGTGACCAGTATATCAGTTGAAGTCAATAAGAACTTTTCGGGCAATTCATGTTCCCTCATTCTAGGGTTTCCAGTCAGCAATTCCGTGGACATTCAATAATTGCTCATTTCTGAATTTTTCCTTCAACAATTTACTTCTTTACTTTAACACTTTGCACTTATTTCCTTGTTGTGTTTGTTCGAATTTTCTCTTCACGAATTTTTCACGAACTTTAGCGAGTGATCTATGCAGAATACGAGTGTTTTGAAACTATGAAAAATCTCCATCCATCACACATGTCTATGGTTTAACTAATTTGTAATAGTTTTTTATGTGCCAAAACTGGGAAAAACTGTCTATG
This sequence comes from Prostheceraeus crozeri, assembly GCA_907163375.1. Lineage (NCBI taxonomy): Eukaryota > Metazoa > Platyhelminthes > Polycladida > Euryleptidae > Prostheceraeus > Prostheceraeus crozeri. The sequence goes on along the minus strand of CAJQUW010004335.1, from coordinate 1,257 downwards.
GACATAGAAGTAGATAATAGTAGACTTTTTATGGTATTGTTAATTTCTATATGCTCTATGGAACTTGTGTATGGGAATGCATCAGATATTTTAAGGCCTACAGAAGCATCAACGGAAATTTAGAGTACTTCTATGCCACAAACAATGCATAGCATACGTTGCATGTTAGCTTAATTTTAAATGTCAGTTATTTTCATATTTTTATTGGGAGGTATTTTAACATGATGGTTGTGTGTAGCAGTTCCATGACGATGGATATCGCTTTTGCATACCCCCCCCCCCCCCCCTTCCCCCCCCCCCCCCCCCCCCCCCCCCCCCCCCCCCCCCCCCCCCCCCCCCCCCCCCACCCCCCCCCCCCCCCCCCCCCCCCCCCCCCCCCCCCCCCCCCCCCCCCCCCCCCCCCCACTCATACTGATGACGATATATTAATGACTTGATCATTGAAAATCAAGTAAAAACACCTATTAAGAACACAAATTGTGAGGTCTAGGAATATATAACAAGTGGCGTGTAGAAAGAAAGGCAAGGAAAACAATGAACAAACTACCAAGAACCTATATAGATTGCGACGCCAGAGCACTTATCATCATGCCTAGCTTAAGGCTAGTGGTTAAAACCAGGCGTCAGGATGAGGCAAGGAGAGTTACCCACCCAACACGCTATTTACCTAATGTTAAACGGGTTGTTGCGACACATGCCGCGAAAATGGTAGAACCAGGTGGAACTTCTTGTAATCGCACAGATGACAGTTTCGCATAGCTCCGACGAGTAATTGGTTGCAAAGTTTCAAAAGACGCTGAGCAGGCGTGGCATGGAAGCTGAGATAAAAAGAGCTGACGCATTTACCAAAGCAAGACGATAGGAAGTATGTGGCAGAAGCGCTATGGTTTAGTTGTGACAGTGCAGAAAGTTTGCTACACACTATATATTTCTACAACAGCGAAAACTTTTCCACTTCGCGTGGCTGTGACGGAACACAGACGTAAAAGATTCATTGACATTACATAACCTTCTCCATTACATCTCCGCTCGCGTTGTGGTTCTGCATGAGTACTGTAGTTGTGATGAGCTTGGCTGAACCATAATATAGTTCTACGTATCAAGGAATCCATCCGTATGATTTTGACATGCCAAACATTTCTTCATTATTATTGTTGAATTTCATTTGTATGGGTTACTATTTTACACGAATAATTTTGCGCTCGATTGGCATTTGCAAAATCCCTGATTTGTGTATAGGCTATTCGCTTTTCAATT
>CAJQUW010004334.1:0-10162 GCA_907163375.1 Prostheceraeus crozeri | reverse complement strand
CTAAGAAATATGTACAGCATGTCCAATTTATGTGGCACATGAAGTCACATATCTGCGGCTTTAAATGTCACCACATTGGGCACAAAAGTCAGGGGCAAAAGTCACATGTTCTGGACTCCCAATCGGTCACATACAGGGCACAGCTTTGTCCATTATGGACCACACGTCAATTTGGCGTTCAAAGAAAGGAGCACCGAATTCAAGACAAGGAGAGACTTCAGTGTCTGATCAACTGCTTCAGTCTTCTTTGGAATTTGCGCATTATCTTATACATGCATACAAATCAATACAAATGCAACAGAAAAACAAGTGTCATGCAGTCGAATAGTCTCCACTTCGACTGCTAGATCGGTTAGTAGCATATAACAAGGCTCTGTAAGTCGCCGCTTTGAAGACATTTTCATGCTTAGCAACTTCTTTGCGTTGACTACCTCAGCTACGAAATCAAATTATGTACCCTAATGGGGAAGGCACAACGATCATTGTACAGTATGGTCATGAAACTCCTTTCAACTCACGTTTCTTTCCAAAGCAAATCCACGCCTAGCTGATCAAGCTCCAGTCAGCAGCTTGCTTTTCTCGAATCAAAAGATCGAAAAGTTCACGCAAAATCCTATTGAAAATTAATGTGCAGAGAGACCACAATGAAGATGACACGCTAAAATTAAACTGATGTTCTTCATAAGATCTCTCGAGGTTAAACGCTGGTACTATAAAAGTGAGATTTGTAATGTGTCGGGTGGTCGATTTGTTCGTTGTAAGACTGCTTCCAGGAGAGGGTAAACAGTACATAAATTATATACTTCTTAACGCATGTAGCCAATGTGCACTGATTGGACACAACCACACAGGAAGATTGTTCCAAAAATAGTAAAACTCTAAATTTTTATCGAAGTTGTAGAACTACATAGAATTACATTGTACAGCATGAAGATGAGAGAACTGTAGCAAAACATGCTACGCTACGACAAGCAGTGGCGGGCGCGATTTGATTTTCCCGCGATTCCGAATCGTACGACTCAGTGCACGATTAATAGAAAATCGTGCGATTCCAAATATTTTGAGATTTTTTCAGATTTAGTGAATTAAAGCTTACAGTTAATCAGGTTGATATATTGTCCTCAATTTCTAGACCACTAGTTTCATTGCAAATTCGAAAATTTGCGTTCAATTTGAAATCCTGTAAATTTCCTTGAATTTGATTGAAATCGAATTAGAGATAATCCTACTTAGACACTAAAATTATGGTCAAAAAAAGTCAAAAGTCAAAAATGAATATGTTCTATCGCAGAAAATACGTTGCGTTGGATGAGGAATCTGTTCTAGTATGATTTTTTTCTAATAAACTGATCATTATTATTCTATTCAATAAGCGAGAGGTCCGGCAACAACAAAAATATTTTATATAAGTTTATATCATTGCATAATATTAATTAAAGCTAGGAGATATGTGATTCAAGTTTGTCTCACCTGTAGTTAAAATGAAATTATCAAATTGATTTGATATCTCCGAGTAGAAAGGTGTGTTCCGGACATCACGTCCGTCTTTTGTAGTAGAATATTTTGGACTGACCGTCAGAATGATTTCTCGGTAAGATATAGATGAGTGTTAATCACGATGTAATTGGCCTTCCGATTGCTTCATTGTTCTGATATTTTGTTAATTTCAATAGGTCATCTGATTTTAGCTTCTGTATCATATCATTGAAATCTTGCTCACAAATTTCAATAAAGAATGGAATGGAACGCATTCTGATGTCATGATATTAAACGGGGCATTCAGAAATGAAATGAACTATTGTTTCTACTTTTTGTTCATTATACAAATTGAAGATTCAATCTTTGTAATCAAGTCTATTTTTTATAACTCATTGTTCTAACTATGAGGTCATGATTTCCACATTTCAGTATGGTTATTACACTTTCAATAAATAGCCGTGCTCCACGTATTCGCATAATGAGAGTTAAGAAAAAGAAATGTGCTCCGCGGATATTGTATTAATAAATATTTACAACTCGACGTTTCGCTTTACAGCTTGATCTCGAGTGAAGGTGTGACAGAGATGTTAAAGGGTGTAAGCGAAACACAATTACTACAATTCAGGGTGACGTGGATCACATGGCTCCGTAAAATTTAAGTATAGAAATAAAAGGCTACCACTACTGTTGACAAAATAAGTAATAAGAAGATAAGGAAAGAAGTGAAATAGAAGTAAACTGCATGCAATTGGCTCAAATTGAGTTTTCTTACCGACACAACCACTCATTAATAGAGGAGGGTTAATTTCTGATATGCGTATTAATAATAATAACAGCCATTTATTTTCTCGAATACCTCAATAATCAAAATCGTGAGGTTATAAAAATACAAAGAAAAAGCGTTACAGAAAATAAGAGCATAACAAATTATCAACAAACTGAACTAGAAAATTCCGCTGTTATGTGTGTGAATCATGCAAATAAAGAACTATCTTGATATCATTGCTGAATTGCAATGAGGCATACGGAAAGTTTTTGAGTTCTTGTTAACATCAGGATTGATATGATTCAACGGATGATGAGTCTCATTCACTAGCGATAGGAATAATTTGGAAGCTAAAGATAGTCTCCGAAAGTCCAAGGGTACAAAATTTTCACAAGTGCATTTGGATGTACCGCATATCAAACGATGCGCTCTGGATTGAACTTTCTCTAGAATGTCAGAAAGTGAAGGACCATATTACCTCTAAATATGTCATTTTCTGCCAATCGTCTTCATTGTAATGTAGTAACTTTCATGTGATATGATTTTTCACCAGGCTCTCGGGATGAATGCCTTCGAAATGTGTGAAAAGAGCAGATGATTCTCGTCTAAAATCTTCTTGTAGTCGGGATTGTACTGTTCTCGATGCTTCGCTGACGTAGATTCTTCCACAGATATTGCAGGTGATTTTATACACAACCCATTTATTGACAGGATCCTGTCCGCCTTGCTGATGGACACGTTTCACAATCCTTTGTACATTGTTTCCTTTCTTTTGGAGGATGCAGAATTCTCTTCAGTGATGTGCCTGTTGTGAAACAAATTCTTAATTTATCCGCAAGAGAGTTAAATAATATTTTAGTCGGCAATCAAATTGTGTCAATTCTAAGTAATCGTGGGCACCTGTTAGAACTCCTTTTGGCCACTATTCAATCAATTCATTTTCGGAAGTGGTTCATTTAATCCGAGTTTGAAAGACAGATTAACATTTTTCCAACACTTATCTCTAAATTCGTTAGCCAAACGATTTGTCAACTTCCAATTGTTTCGAAAGTTTTTGAATGCCCCACACCTCGTGTAGGAATATTTCATGTCAGTTATATTTTCTTATGATGGTTTGCAACCAAATTTTTATAATGCCATCATTAGAACAGGGAAAATTATTTTAATCCAAAAATTAATTGTTGCTTTAATTGTAAATGACATTCAAAAGGTAGAAACCAAAATCATCCTATTAAGCAGATCTTTTGCGTCCGTGTTGATTGCAATGATAGAAGCGCTTGAAAAATTGGCCTTGAATTTCATTAAGTTCAGAAAGTTTGGATAAGGAAAGCAAAATTCTCCGCCGTATTTCATTTATGACATTGATAACATTTCAAACGTATTCTTTACAACACACCCACACATTTCCAAATTCTTTCATTTTTTAGCAGTCAACTATGCAGATTTATTTCCTTTCTTATTTAAATACTCCATGTGCTTTTTAGTGTTATATGAAAGCCAGAATCCTAAATATTCATGAACCTTTACTATTTCTATTCATCTCATATCGTTATTGAAATCAATATCAAAGTAATCATTACCAGCATGTTTATCATTCTGGATCATAACTTTTGCTTTATCGTAATTTATTTTCAGTCCATTTATTTCACAAAACTTTTGAACAATTTTGATTTGATATGCTAATCCAGTTTCATCATTACTCATCAAAAGTATATCGTTAGCATATATCAAACAAGGAATTTTGAAATAGCCGATCTTAGCTGGACTGATTTTACTCATACTACAACTTTTTAACTTCTATTTAAAATAAGTCAAGTTCTATTTAAAATAAGTCAAGTTCTAATCAAAATAAGTCAAGTTCTATCTAAAATAGTCAAGTTCTAATCAAAATAAGTCAAGTTCTATTAAAAAAATTTAAAACTGCTGACCAAGTGAATAAGTTTAGCAATCAATTAAATGAGCTTACAGTTAAAACTGATGAGAAAAAGTAAGAGATCAAAGAGCTTGTCGACTTGTGCAGCGATTTAGGAAACGGCCTTTAGTTGAGAATTGCTTCTACGACAAATAGCGATCCATGGTTAGTGATTCCACCGAGTTTATTCGCTTTGTACTGTTCTCGGAATAATTTTAGTCCAAGGATTATCAGCACATTAGAAATCTATGGCTACGACCTCAATCAGCGCCAAATTTTCCATTGTACTCATTTTCTCATCACACGACCAGTGGCACACCACTAAAGAATATACTGTGGCGACACGAGCGCAGTGCTGAGAATAGGATTGCGAAAAATCTATAACCAAACATTTGCGTCAAACTGGTCGATGAATCAGTCACTATGAACGGAATTGAATACAAATGAACTGAAGCTGAAAGAAATAGCATTTGACTTTGAACAGAAACTGCATATAAGGTAGCGTTTTATAGTCTGTGCGAATCCTCACGCACAGCTGTGCGTTCATAATTTGATTGACATACGCACATCTGTGCGTCAGAACTTCGCACAGCTGCGCGTCGGAAAATTCAAATTCATAGATATCATGCCTTTGTTGATTCTGACGCACAGCTGAAATCAGAAGTTCACTACCACTGAACTTCTAATAAATTCTGTGCGAAATTACCCATGCATTTGGACTGTGTCTTCGAAACGGCATCATGACATCGAGGCTGCCAATAATATCTGGCATGAAAATATCTCAGACATTGGTAAAGATCCCGAAACATGGTAAATCGCGGTGGAGAAGTCTTCGTGGATTACGTACAGGAAGAAATCGAAAAAAATCCCAAGTGGTTCTGGAGGAAACTCCCGATAATGGATTTGGTTACGAGTATGCTTGGAGCTTTTTGAAGGATTCTTTTTACGAGTCGATTAGCGCTCACACTTTCCAAATATTCCCGAAGGCAAGCCAATCAGATTCAAATGTAGACAAACTGTAAAACGAGGAAGTAGCGCAACATCTACGGATCAGTGAAGAATTCCAGGGTATGTAACGACAAACCGAACACTTGCTGAGTACTCTAACAACAAGAAAAAGAAAGAAGAGTGGCTTTTGGAATGCGAGCTTTTTGATGCTCTCAGTATATGGAAGGAATAAATGCAGAAATACTTCACTCAACGACGAAGATGAGACTTTTAGGGAAAATCCGTTTCCGGCACAAACTGCGAAAGATTACCATTCGGTATCAAAAGCGACAAGCAAAATTGAATATTCAAAAAGGTGAGTGCATTTACCCTAGTACTATTTTTATAGTAGGACCTCCGATTATAAACGTTACATGTATTTTGATTTAAACTTAATATTCGAACCTCACGATATAAAGTACATAGGTCTATATAAACTCGATAAATTCGTTATGTGAAAGTTTTTTCAGCTAAAGTATAAAAGCGATGCGTTTTTGCTAGCCTACTAAGTATAATCCTGTACGCAGGTCCCTATATAAAACTCGATATTTGCGTATGAATGTTTCAGCTAAAGTATAAAAAGCGATGAGTTTTGGTTAGCCTACTAAGTATAATCCTGTACGCAGGTCTATTATAAACTCGATATTGCGTATGAATGTTTCAGCTAAAGTATAAAAAGCGATGAGTTTTGGGTAGCCTACTATAAATCCTGCCATGGAATACCGTAATAGGTGTGATGAATTCTATATCCAAACTTAAACCGAAAGAATCAAAACTATACGATAATTTGATTCATATATGTTGTAGACGTCAGTAGGTTAGTATTAAGTAATGTTATGTAATATCTATGTAAGAAGGTCAGAAATTTATAATATCAATTATACAAGTATTTTATCACAATATTGAGTTTTTTTCTTTACAGGCTCAATCTTCGATGCTGAAGAAAGCAGCGATCTCAATCAGCAATGTGTGTTGGGGGGGGGGGTTGAGTGGAATGATTGTGGATTCGTTAGCTATGGTGTCAATTGCCCTTGATGAGAAAGTTTAAAGCATTTATCAAAACGGATGAAAGTTTTGTTTATTGAGACAGATTATAGGGAAGTAGGCCTAAGCTATAAGTTCTTCTGACGATAGAATTTTTGATGGTTAAACCTAATTCGGGATTCATTGAAAAATTCTTTAGGGAAAGATGGCTTAGAGTCCGAGGGAATAACAAGGTCTGTGTCTAATTTCTGACATGAGCTAGGATGATATGCATATAGCCTGGCTAGGACATATCATATGTGTGCGTTTTGAAATAAAAATATTTAAATATTTGAGAAGTACCTAGCGATACGTAAGTTAGGGGGATGATTCATTTAAGAATCATACAGGATGGAAAGATTTAAAGAGTACCCTTACTGAATCAGCTTATTGCATTTTTGTTATAACAATATATAGGCCTACAAATTGTTACCTATCCTAAGCCTTAGTAGGCCAAAATATAAGCTTCCTATAATGCTATTTTCTCTTCATTTAATTTCTGTGATCATAAACTCCCCTTGATCATAAATATCTCTCATTTTAACTCCCTTGATTATAAATATGAAGGAACCAAAAAACAATGTATCGATGCACTGTCATACTTGTCATACTTGAACATAAAAAGCTTACATGTAAATAACAACCTTTTAACAAAAAGAAAAGGCCTAATAAACATGTGAATTATGGATTGAGGTTATATGTTGATTAGGAAAGGAGCCTACCCTCACGGTTCACGATTGCATCCTGCCAAGGTACAGCACCAGCACCGCAGAAGTATGTAGAGAATGTCTTGACGAACATTAGCTGCATGATGCAAAAAAAAAAAGAAACCAAAAAAGAAACAAGCAACAAAAAAAAAAAAAAAAACAGAACAAAGAAAAAAACAAACTAAACCAAAAACAAAAAACAACATCAAAAAAATCAAAAAAAACAACACAAGAAAATACTGCTCCCCCTGCTGATCCAGCGGAGATTATAGATGAAATGCTTTCGTTGCGCCATTCACCAGTAATTAAACCGTCCCGAATATCATGATCAAAATCAGATGGCTTGCAATAGCGGTCAAACGAAGTATTGGCTCTTGCAGTTTTCCTAATGAAATTGTGCAGTAAACCGCAACGATTGCTCTTACTATCTACAAAACGCCAGTGATCCGGAGTAACATCAAGTGTTCTGTCTCAAAACACCCATTTCAGCGCGAGAATGCAATCGCATTTTCTGAAATTCGTCTCGCAAACGACTTAGTCGATAAGTTGAAGAAAACCTTTTCTTGTAATCATTGAACCTTGGCGAGTGATAGGGCTTCATGATAATATTTCGTTTTTCTCGTCGCAAGGGAAACGAGTCATCTGCAACGAATACAAGTGGTAACTTTTCCGTAGACTTTGTCAACTCTTTTTTCCATTGTCAAGAGGAATGAGAGGAAGAGTTATTTTCGAAACATTTACCGAAGGAAGAACTAGTGAAGAATTCCACCCATCGACTCTCCTCTTCCTCCCGATGCACCAATGTCAATCCACCTAAAAACAATAGTTTGCGTCTACGCAAGCTAGCAAGCCCGATTGAGTGAAAGTTTTTGGTATTATAGAATAATTCACAGCCACGATTAGCTGGACATTTTCGAAAAGCAATTTTGTTTACCCCGACAAGGCCCCTATACAAATTAGGGAAATTCCATTTGGTGGCAAAACTCGGAGGAGATATGGTTCCACTGTTCTTGATTCGGGAAAGCCAAATATTTCTCTTTTAAAAACAACCATAATGCACACAAAACTTCAATACACAATTCCCCATAACCGTAGACCTTATGCATCCTGTAGCTGTAGCCAACGCCTTAAAGAAATCCACTTGCGAGTGATCGGAGTGTAGTAGCAAGACTATTATATGTTTGAATCGGAAGAGCATGATTTTGTCCGTGCGTTCATAAGCGTAAAATTCAGTTTTAAATTTCGTACTCAGATTTCACTTTTTGGAAACACATGCGGAAATATTCAAAAGTGCTTCTCGTCGTCCATAGAGCGCATATCATAGACAAACTTTCATTCTCCTTGTTCACTTCTTTCAGTTCATTGTCTTACATACCATTTTCTTGGACTATTTTTGCTGATAAGATACAATCCAGTAGAAATTAGTGAAAATAAAATCGTGCAAGTCAGACATCATTCTATATACAAGTGTTGACGTTCAGCTGTGCGTTCACTATAAACACCTCAATAGTCGACGCGCAGTGAGTCACAATTTCTCGTGTTCGAATTTCCAAAGCACTGTGAGTACGATAATTTTTTCCAACATTCAAGTTGGAATCCACTGTGCGGTCGGAACAAACGCACATGACTAAAAACGGCACCTTTACACTTCATTCGACCGACAAATGGGCAGCTTCGAATGTGCTTCAGTGACTTCCGGTTTTGATGAAAAGCGTCCACAAGCCGTAGGACACTGACGAAGAATCATCGTCTGGACTCAGTCACAGAGATAATAACGAAGAGGAGGGGTGAAGCGCGGATCAATTTGAGAGTCATAAAAGAAGGAACTGTGGGGGAAAAGAGAAGAACAATGTGTCCCAAGCAGAGATAGATTGGAAGTCGTGGCCAAAGCAAATGAAATCCCAGTGCAACTGCTTACAGATGGATCCGAAATGAGAACACTCCGGAGAAGAAGAAAAGAGGGAAGAATGAACAACAACACATAGATGAGCTTGCTGGAATGCTTATCCCGAAAAATCCCCCATATTTAACACTCAAACAACACGTGAACATATTAATTCTGAAATACAACCTGACTATATGGTCCCACAACCACCATAGACACAAGCACCCTTAAACCCCCCCCCCTTAAACATGGGCAGTTCATTACGGCAAAAGAAGGATTATATTGAGCCAATCCATCACCATGAATTCTTTGACCAACAAGCAAAAGGAGAGCTGAGTAAGTTCAGGGCTCAGTTATGCCGGCGATCTGAGAAGGAAAACAATGATTTATATCGACGAGTCTAATTTGTAATCTCTTTCCTAAGAACAGAGGGGAGCATCTCATACAGGAACAAGATGCATCGTAAAATCAGCATGCTCAAGAGGACCAAATACCACATAATTTTGCTTGAATCAGTCAGACTGGCTTAGTCTATTGTGAGAAGAAACGCGGATCATACAGGAAGGAAGATTGTACGCGAATGCTGCAGACAATTATTGAGAAGTATCACGGAACATCCAAACGCTGTGTCCGTGGTATGTGACAAATGCTCCCGAACATCTCAAAATTAGGAAACTGTTCTCCTCAAGTGGAGTTCAGTAGTGTCAGAATCATCAGGACACTGCCTCATCCAGAGCACCATTGAACCCAATCGAAGAATGTTGGCAGTATGTCATGAAATGCAACAATCAAAAAGACTAATGGCTGTTTTCTTTTGACAAGATGATCATACATACGGAGTAAATCACCCACGCCGAACAATCCGTCACAGGTACCTCGAAACCATTTTGACCACAGCGAAGATGATATAACACCCCTCTTGTGTTAAAAGCATGCAATCATGATCAAAAGATATAATTCTATCCTGCAAATCTACCATCATAATTTGCCATTGAACGACAATGTTAGTGCATGAGAATTGTTATAGTAGCTAATAAAATACTGATAATAGTAAGTGGAGACAATCATGTTTTGATCAAATTTGGGGTAGACTCTGAGGTATTCAAGATCAAGAATAGGTAGGCCCAACATATATGATCACCATAAAATTATAATAGTCCTATTTTTGGATGAGATCGTGGATCGGGAAAGAATCCATATTAAACAATCATAAAAACGGCAATATAAAAAACAAGGAAATATTAACGTGTAAGAAATGCATATTTCAAATATTTGATTCAACCTATTTTTTAAATAGAACATGACTTATTTTTACATTAGAACTTGACTTATTTTTTAATAAGAACTTGACTTATTTTTAAATAGAATTAAAAAGGGTGGTAGAATGGGATTTGCTCAGTAGC